>NW_004624805.1:4785418-4821122 GCF_000247695.1 Heterocephalus glaber
TATGATGTTGGCTGTTGGTTTTTCATAGGTAGCTGTCAGTGGTTTCTCTAGAGGGAGACTGGAGACCCCAGAGAGCACCGACCTTTAAAGAAAGAAAAGGAGACAGCCTGGGGGATGAACAGCAGTTTATTCTCCTGACACTATTCGACAATCACAAAGGAAAAAGGTAAGTCTTTTATACATATAAGAAAGCAGCTTAGTCATTCTGGCTATTGCCTTTTTGGTTTTAACATCTGGTGATAACAAGTGGCTCTAAGTGACTCATAAAAGCTACAGGCGAATTTACACGTCCCTTGTTTATGTTCACTGATCCATACATCTAAGAGTACACTGTAGCCCTCTTCTTATCAGCTGGTATCAAGAAAGCAGGGCAACGTCAGCAGAAGTCAAGCCCACCGGCCCACTGCAAACATCACAGATGTACATAGTGAACTGTATCTCTCTCACCATCTGTAGAGTGATTGGGCCGCAGTCCTCTGACCCCGGACAATGGTTACTAAGAAAGCTAGGAAAACATGTTTATCTCTCGTAGAACTTTTGCAACATCTCTTAAAATTTCCTGGAATTCTTTTAACAAACAGACTTGTGGAAATTCCCAGAAACAACTTCTTAATTTTCTCAGTTAACAAACTTCTTGTGATCATATTCTTACAACTAGATAACTAAATTTCCCACAGGTAGCCTTAGTTAAGTTGAGATAAAGACCTTCTATTCCAATTTCCTGTAGGGTTTTTATCATGAATGGGTGCTGGATTTTGTCAAATGCCTTTTCTGCATCTATTGAGATGATCATATGGCTTTTGTCCTTGAGTCTGTTAATATAGTATATTACATTTATTGATTTACGAATTTTGAACCATCCTTGAATCCTTGGGATAAATCTGACTTGGTCAGGGTATGATCTTCTTAATGACCCTTTATATTCTGTTTGCCAGTATCTTGTTGAGGATTTTTGCATCAATATTCATTAGGAAGATTGGCCTGTAGTTTTCTTTTTGGGTTGTGTCTTTCCCTGGTTTTGGAATCAAAGTAATACTTGCTTCCAGGAATGAATTGGAAAGCTTTGCTTCCCTTTCAATTTCCTTGATGAGTTTAAAGAGTAATGGCAATAGTCCTTCTTTAAATGTCTTGTAGAATTCAGCAGTGAAGCCATGAGGACCTGGGCTTCTCTTTGTTGGTAAATTTTTTATTACATTTTCAGTTTCACTCATTGTAATCAGGGTGTTTAGAATTTCTGTATCTTCTTCATTTAACTTTGGTAATTTGAATGTATCTAGGAATCTGTCCATTTCTTCTGTGTTTTCCATTTTATTAGAGTACAGGTTCTCAAAATAAGTATTGATGATCCTTTGGATTTCTCATGGATCTGTTGTGACTTCACCTTTTTTATTCTTGATTGGATGGATTTGAGCCTTTTCTTTCCTTTTTTTGATAAGGTTGGCTAAGGGTTTATCAATTTTATTTATTCTTTTGAAAAACCAATTCTTTGGTTCATTGATTTTTTGTATCATTCTCTTAGTCTCCACTGCACTGATTTCTGCTCTGATCTTTATAATTTCCTCTCTTGTATGAGCTTTGGATTTGTTATGCTCTTCTTTTTCTAGGAGCTTGAGGTTCTGTGTTAGGTTATTTATTTGAGTTCTCTCTGTTTTCCTAATATGGGCATTTACTGCTATGAATTTCCCACGTAGAACTGCTTTCATTGTGTCCCATAGATTCCTGTATGTTGTACTGATATTATCATTTACTTGTAGAAACTGTCTAATTTTTTCTTTAATTTCCTCTGTGACCCATTGGTTGTTCAGAAGGGTGTTATTTAATTTCCATGTGTGTGTGGGAGTTTTGCAGTTTCTTATGTCATTGATCTCCAATTTTTTTTTTCCCCCTTTGGTACCAGGGATTGAACTTGGGTCCTTGCACTTGCGCAGCAGGCGGTGAAACCACTGAGCTAAATCCCCAGCCCGATCTCCAATTTTATTGCACTACGGTCTGAAAATATACAGGGGCTAACTTCAATTCTTTTACATTTACTTAGACATGTCCTATGAGCTATGTGGTCTATTTTGGGGAATTACCCATGTGCAGCCAAAAAGAATGAGCATTATGATTTTGTGGGGTGGAAGAATTTGTAAGCATCTATTAAATCCATTTGTTCAATAGCTTGGTTCAATTCTAGAATTTTGTTGTTAATTTTTTTGTCTAGATGATCTGTCTGTTTGTGATAGTGGGGTATTGAGATCCCCCACTACAACTGTATTGGAGCTTATTTGGTTTTTCATGTCCATTAATATTTGTTTTGTATAGTTGGGGGCATTCGTATTTGGTGCATATATATGTATGATTGTCATCTCTTCCTCTTGGACAGTTCCCTTCACAAGGATGTAGTGACCATCTTTGTCTCTCTTAATTAATTTTGGTTTGAAATCTAGTTTGTCTGCAAATAGAATTGCTACCCCTGCTTTTTTCTGGGTTCCTGTGGCATGGAGAACTCTTTTCCATCCTTTTGCTTTCAATCTATATATTTCTTTTTGAGTTAGGTGTGTTTCTTGTATACAGCATATTGTTGGATTTTGCTTCTTAATCCATTCTGTCAGTCTCTTTCTTTTGATTGGTGAATTAAGACCATTAACATTGATAGTTATGGGCCGGGGATTTAGCTCAGTGGTCTCGCTGCCTGCTGTGCAAGCACAAGGACCCGAGTTCGATCCCCGGTACCAAAAAAAAAAATTGATAGTTATAATTGATGGATATTGACTCATCCCTGTCATGATGTTTTACTAATGGTGGTTCTTTTACTTCTTGTTTTTTTTTTTTTTCCCTTTCGCTTTAGTTTCTTACCTTGCCTGGTGGCTTCCCTCTGTTGGACCTCATGGAGTTGTGATCTTCATTGTCTTTTTCTAGGATATTGCTTAGGATTGTTTGGAGTGCTGGCTTGGTATTCATGAAATTTCTCAGGTATTCATTGTCATGAAAATATCTAATTTCCCCATCGATTTTGAAAGCTAATTTTGCAGGATACAACAGTCTAGGTTGGAAGTTACTTTCTTTTAGGGCTTGAAATACTTCATTCCAGACTCTCCTTGACTTGAGGATTTGTGTTGGAAAATCTGCTGTGATTCTGATGGGCTTTCCTGTATAGGTGATTTGTTTCTTTTCTGTAACTGCCTGTAGGATTTTTGTTCTTTTGTTGGATTTCTGGGACCTTAATTATTATGTCTATGTGTAGGTTTTTTTATCATGGCTAATTGGAGTTCTATATGCCTCACTTGTCTGAATCTCCAATTCTCCACCTCTGTCTGGGAAGTTTTCTACTATTACTTCTGTGAACAGTTTTTTTAATGTCAATTGTATTTTATCCTGTTTTTTCGTGGGCTCCTATCAGTCTTATGTTATTCTTCCTTGCTTCATCTAGCAGCTGCTGGATTGATTTCTTGTGGTCCCTTACTATTTTTAAGAAATCTCTGTTTTCATGGTCCTTAATCACAATCCTGACTTCTATATCTGATATTCTATCTTCAGAGTCCCTCAATATGCTATGCATGCTTTCAATGGAATTTTTAATCTCCTGAATATCTCTTTGAATCTGCTTCATGGATTCCATTTCTTTCTTATGCTGAGCATTCATGGCTTCCAGCATATTTCTGAGCTCATCTATTTTTTTATCTGTTTCTGTTCTAGAGCCTCTAATTATGTCTTTCACTCTGCTCACCATCTCTGTAGTTATCTTGGAGATTATTTGTGCTTTGAAATTTTCTACGGCCTCATTCATCTGTTTTGTCACTTCCTGTGCTATCAGTTCAGGGTGTCCAGGTGGTTGACTGTGAAACTTTTCCACCTCGTTTTCCCCAGAAACTGCCTTTTGTGTGGTGGAAGCCTGGGTTTGTGACTTGCTTAAATGTCTTTTCATTTTCGTTTTTGGTAATGACAGTTATAAATCAATGAGTCCCAGTAAGCCAGTCACAGACCTGTGAGATTCAGACAGACTTCTGGCTGCAGTTTCCAAATTGAGCTCCCCGCCCTTCTGCAGAGCTGAACTCTGCAAGGCTCTACTACAGGTTCCAGCTGTCTTTCCCCTGAAAATAGTCCAGGATCAAATGGGAGGTGATGATCCCTTCAACTTACCAAGTACGGCGGTGTGGTGTGCCTTTACTGCAGAGATTATCTTCTCTTTTCCAGTGGGCTTCAGTCTTCATCAGGAAGCCTGAAAGAGGCCCTTTCTCTGCTCTTCACCTCTGCAACTCAGGACAATGGCCTTTATGTCCCCCTGTGCCTCTGTAGTGTGGAACCAGGTAGCTGCATGGCCAAGAGGCTAGAGGCAGGGGCTGTTGTTACAGGTGCCCGAATGGCCAAGCCGGCAGCCTGTGGGCCTCTGGGGTGGAAGGGGGGTGTCCTCATGGTCTCCTGGATGCAAGCGGGCAGGGCAAGCCAGACGGAGCAGGGCGCAGCTACCCACATCTGACCACAAGGCCAAACTCCTAGTCTTTTTTGGTTATGGCACATATGCCACTGTGTATAGCATGAATTGAATAAACACTGAGCATTTTCCAAATTCTATATGTCATATGGGAAGGACAAATCATGAGATAATGTCTGACGATAATGTGCCAGAAGAACAGTGGAGCTTATTCCTCTTCCATATACGAATCAAGGTGTACAGTTCAGGTGAGGGGGACAGCTTTGATCTGGGCACTTACAAAGTGACCAAGGACCCTTCCAGTTTGTGGCTGGGCCGTCCCTATAATCTTGCTGCTGTCTGCATGACAGATTCGGTCACAGCTCTGTCTGGGTTCCTGTCCATAGGAAAACAGAAAAGGAAAGCAGAAAATACAACTACTTCTAAGCCAGAAACTCAGAAGCAGTAGCCATTATTCATGTTCACATTCCACTGCTGAGAACCAAGTCACCAGCAAGCGAGTTGTCTAACAGGAAGTGAGGCTTGGAAACGAAGCCTAAAGCTCGCACCTGGCAAGTAGGAGGATGAATGTCAGTGACACACGACCTGTTGCCACCTTTCCCTGCCCTCTCCATCAATCCAGGACACCCGTGTGCTCCAAACTCATCTTAAACTTCATTTCTTCCAGAAAACATTTTATAACTTTGGAAGACAACCCTGCTTTGCAAATCTGTACTAACAAAAATTTAAGAAGAGAAACAGGCATTTACAGTTCTAAATCACTAGAAAGTACTATAAAATTACATTACTATTTATTTCATTTTACCACTTTTTTTTTTTTTTGTGGTGCTGGGGATCGAACTCGGGTCCTTGTACTTGCACAGCAAGCGGCGAAACCACCGAGCTAAATCCCCAGCCCTTTATTCTACCACTTTAAACCAATAAATATTTTTAACACTTACTATGCTAGGCACTGTGTCAACAGCAAGAAATAGGTGGTAGGAATAGAGATACAGTTCCTACCCTCATAGAATTTACAGACCAGTGGAGCAGACACATATGTAAGATTAAGTTATTAAATTCACATTCAGTAACTTTAAATGTAAATTAATCATAAGTGTAAACTAATTAAAAGTAGAAGTATGCATTATGACAATTTCTATGAAGGCGTACAACAAGGTACCTCAAGAAAACATAAGGAAGTTTCCATTTTACACTGGGTATTTGAACAAGGCATGGGGAATAAGAATTAACTTATTATTTAAAATCTATAATTAAATCTCTCTTGAATCTCATTTTCTCAACTAAATCCAAAAAGTGTAAGAAGGATGAGAATAGTTCTAGAAGGATGACATAGGAAGGCTTCTCAAGAGCCCTTGTCTTTGGAAGGGACCGAAGGCTGGTGGAGTAAGAGGAGGTGAAGGACCAGGAAGGGAGGGTAGCACACACTCCAGCTGTACGGAAAGGCCAGTGGCCATCACACAAAAGATAAGTCTGTTCGCTTAACTCCAAGGATGAGACTAGGAACAATTAAAGGGTACCAAGGACAAAAAGATTTTCTATCAATTAAAAACAATAGACCATAATATTCCATCAGACAGAGCTTCCAAAAGAAGACCTTCTTAGCTGGTTAGTTTTTGTCACCAGAACCATTTAACCAGGGTGGGGAGGTCAGGTACCTGGGGAAGAAATTCCTGAACAAGGTTATAAGTTTAGTAGCATAATTGCTTAAATCTTTCCTGAGACTTTTATGGTTTTTATTCATTCATCAATTTGTAGAGCAAAAACATTATAACTTTAGGTGTGCAGTAAACATTGAATATAAAAATCTTGAAAAGTTATCACTACTATGGTTTTAAAATTGGTCTCTTGTGCTGATGATTTAGAAAGGATTACTCAGCAGTGTTGAATGACTGATAATTTGCTATGGAATGATCAGTATTATCTTCTACTGCTTCTGAACTCCCAGGTCATGACCCATTCCTCACGGTTTGGACAGAAGTGTAAAAGACAGAATGCTAAGGTACCTGTGCTACGCCTCTGTTAATAGTGTTTATCTAAAAGATTCCTTTTGGAGGTATAATAGATAATGTGAAATAGGAAGAAAAGGGGCAAAGGGGAAGGGGAAGTGGGAGGGGTAGGGGAAAGGAAAGAGGGGAATGGGATTAATATGAGAAAAGGAAAAAATGGAAACAAGGTCTTTGTAAATAGGGAGGGGTGGAGGGGTTGAGGGAGGGCAGGGGAAGGGGGAAAAATAAGAACCAAGAGAGACTATATAAAGGTGCAAATTTCCAATCATGAATGTCATTATATTATATACCTAAAATGTACCAATAAAATAAAATTTTAAAAAAAGATTCCTTTTGGTAATGAAAATGATAAATGTGATTGGCAGAGAATTATAATCATTGGAGGATTTATTAAGTAAGAAAAATATATACAGACACTCTTCACTTAATGACCAAGTTCCGTTCCTGCAACTAAGTCATTAAATAAATTGGTTGCTAAATGAGGAATTGTATGTACTATGTACATTACAATATTCTTAGAACAAAGAAATGGTCACAGGAAATTCCAACTTGATGACTTTGCTTTTATTTGCATGACTCTTATGTAGTACTGTAATGTATTACAGAACATAAAATTACAGTACTGCACTGTACAGTACAATTGGTAAATCTCACAGTACTGTACTGTAGAAGAAGCCCCCCTAAGTCCACACTGCCACTCATGGTCCTGCAATGTGGGTCTGAACTTGGGTCCTGAGTCCCCGAGGTGGGTCATAACTCTGAACAGTGCTCCTGGGCCATAAGTCAAACAGGTTGGTCGTTAAACGATGAACTTCTGTCTACTACGAGAAAAGAGTTAAAGGGATAAAATCTATAGGGATACTGACTGGGAAGTCCTATGAAAAGTATGTTTCAAAAGCAGTTTTACTAAGTAAAATAGATTAATTAGGAAATATTTATTCTACCTCCCCACTGACTTTCCCACCCCATTGATATTAGGCTTGGTCAAGTGACTCGCATTGGCCGATGGAATCGGTGAAGTGACAGCGTCCAGTTCCAAGCAGAGGTTCAAGACATGGCTTCTCTTTTTCCTTTCGTGTTCCTACCATCTGCCTTCACAAGGTAATGTTGAATCCTTTAGCCTGGGTTTCAGAATGTGATACTTGAACCCAGCCTTTAGCCTGGGGTCACGCTCAGCTGACTTAGCCAAATGCATTTGAACTAGTCCTTGAGAGTGAAAAAGAAAGTGGACAGCTTAGCAGGGAGAGGCAAGCCTGCATTCCCAGACACCTGGGAGGCTGAGACAGAACCATCACAAGTCTGAGGCCAGTCTGAGCACATTAGTAAGATCCTGTCTCAAAGGGAAATGATAAGAAGAGCTGGGTTGTAGCTCGGTGCTCCCTGGGGTCCATCCCTGGTACTGAAAAATAAAATATCATTGTAATCAACCACTGCAATTTTTGGAGTTGGTTGTGATGCAGCATTATTATAATAAAACCTAACTAATACACTTCCCAAAGTTTTGCAGTATCTTTTCTAATATATGTTAATTAACAAAAATAGAGGACTTGGTCTGGTTGTTAATTCACTCTTAGAATTACTTTTGCAAGGGGGCTGGGGATTTAGTTCAGTGGTTCCGGCACCTGCCTCGCAAGCGCAAGGTCCCAAGTTCGATCCCCGGTACTAAAAAAAAATTATTTTTGCATATGACCTGCCTGTAAAATAGTATTCTCTTTACTGGATACATTCCATTTGCCCCTCTAAGTTCACTCTCCAATTCTTTTTTTGCAGGGAGGGTACTGGGGATTGAACTCAGGGTCTTCACACTGAGTTACATACCCAGCCCTTCAAAATTTTATTTTTCAAACAGGGCCTAAGTCACTAAACTGCCCAGATTGGGCTCGAATTTGTGATCTCCTGCCTCAGCCTTCCAGAGCACTGAGAGTACAGTCGTGTGCCACCACGCCTGGCTCACTCTCCGTTCTTTTCCACCTTGCTCTGTGCTGCAGGAGGCTTAAAGTAGGGTCTGATCTACGGGGAGATCAGAAGGGAGAAAGGAGAGCGAGGTGGGAATACTTCACTTCTGCTGGGCCTGTGGCCAGCACACGCCGCCCCAGGCGGGCAGCCCTCTCCCTGAGCTGCAGTACGCGCTGCTCCCTCCGTGCTCATCTTGGGGAGGTCAAGCCCCGAGTCCCAGCCCCAAGGTTCTGCGCCGCCCCTGGTGGTTCCCCCCACCTTGCCCACACCTCATCAATAGCCCTTTATTAATTTTTCCACAAATTACTCATTTTTATCACGCCATCCATTTCCCTTGCGACCTTGTGATACAATTTCCTTGGCTGAATTATACGAAAAGTGTTTAAGTGACAGAAGTTCAGTTTAATCTAGTACGCAGACTAAAACGCTGTACACCCATTGTACACACCACGGGAAGCCTGGCCTCTCACCTCCCTGGTCTCGAGTTCATTTTCAGGCTCCCACAGCACTCTCAGGACATGGCTTTCCGTCAGGCATCGCAATCTTACTCTAATAAACTTGCAACCTTTTCCCCTGCTGTCCACTGTTTTCCCTAAGTGATAGCCCAACTTAGTTTTAAACTTTCTTGTCAGGATTCCGTAAGGTTAGAAAGAAAAACGAAGCCAGGCATGGTGCCGCAGGCCTGCAATCCCACAGTGTGGGAGGCTGCAGAAGGAGGATGGCAAGTTCGAGCCCAGCCTGGGCAACTTAGTGACTTAGTGAGACCCTGCCTCGAGCAAAATAAAAATGAGAAAGGGCTGGGGGTGCAGCTCAGTGTGAAGGTCCTGGGTTCGATCCCCAGTACTGTGAGGAAGAAAAGTAAAAAGTAGAGAGGTTAGAAGAATATTTTTTCCCTTTGTAAGAACAGTACTTTTCTAGTAATAAGCAATCTGTTATTTCCCTCTGCTGCGTATCAGCTGTGGGGACATTGGCAATGTGTTTGTCCTTCCTATACCTAAATTTTCTCATTTTCAAAATAAGGACTAGAATGTCTACTTTAAAGGTTACTTTGGAAATTTAATGCAATAGCACACGTACCAGGATTAACACAGTGATAAGTCTCTATTGTCCCAATAAATGCCCCTTTGCACCATTTGTTCTCCCCACTACATATATAATTGCATTTCATTTCACTTTTGTTTTGCTTTGTTTGTGGGTTGCTTTTTGCTTTTGTTTTTGTGTTTGGTGCTGGGAATTAAAGACAAGGCCATGTCCTGGCTAAGTATGTCCTCTTCCACTGAGCTACACACCCAGCCTCACAGATTTTTATTTTTAAGTTTGATTTAGTCTTTCTGCAACTCTTTTTCAGTAATCTGGCTATTTAATGAATTTATTTTTCCCCTCCTTAGTTTTAAAACATTTTTTTGTTTTGTTTTTTGGTACCAGGGATCGAACTCAGGACCTTTCGCTTTTGAGGCAGGGGAGCACCACTGACCTAAATCTCCAGCCCTTAAAACAATTTTGAATTGTGGTAAGATATATATAGCATAAAGTTTATCAACTTAACCATTTTTAAGTATAAGGGTTAGTATTAAGCATATTCATACTGTTAACCAATCTCTACAATGTCTTTCCTCTTATAAAACTGAAGCTCTATACCCATTAAACAATTCCCCATGTGTCCCCTTCTCCCGCCCCCTAGAAACCACATTCTACTTTCTGTCCCTGCAAATCTGACTGCTCAAGATACTCTATATAAATGCAATCACGTGCTATTTGACTTTTTTGTGGCTGCCTTATTTCCCTCAGCATATCATCCTCGAGGTTCATGCATATTGCTGTGTCAGTTTTCTTGGACACGTTAAAACAAACTAAGATGTGCTTGCCCTAAGTGCTAGATTCCTTTTCAGATTACATTTCTCCCTGTGTTGAAAGATAACGATGCCCCCATTATTGTATTTATTATTGTGAGACTACAGTGAACTACATGCTTAGAAAGCAGACTCTGGTTGCTGACCTGACCAGGCCTCTGCCACACTCTGGGTCAGAACTGGAGAGAAACAGTTAATGAGCAGAAAAGAATGCTGTAAAAAGCCCCTTTCAGCCTTTAGGCACGTGGACGATGTATGGCTCCCAGACTTCTTGGGGAACTTTGACTTAAAGTGCTCACTTGCCTCACTCCTGCCCCGCGTTGCTAGGTTCCTTTCTGGGCTCAGGTCAGGCTCTGCTTTCCGAGCTCTCTCCTGGTTCAGGACGTGCAGCCTCCCAGGGTTCCTGGAGCTCTTCCCACTGTGGTGACTTGGGTTTCCTCCAGGGCCTTCCCAGGGCAGCAGAGCGGCGGCCTCCCTGGAGCAGGCTCAGGCTCGCAGGTGCAGGCAGAAGGCAGGGAATGCTCCCGGACCCACCACACTCCTCTCTGCAGCCCTGGGCCTTGCTCTTTTCTACTTCTGTCTGAGGCGAGTATGAAGGGAACACGGTGGGGATGGGTCCGGCCAGGCAGGGAGAAGGAGAAAGCTGGACAGAGGGAAGACCCGGGCCTGGGTCCAGGCCAGCTGTGGAGAATTCCTCCATGCGGTCAACATTTCCTGTGAAAACATACCCAGTAATTCTTAATCGCAACCTCCTTGAGGAACATTTACGAATCATAAAAATTAATTTATTAAAACAATCTTTATGGATGACCGGCAAAGCAGACTCTATCTCCCCTTTCCATTTTCTTCGTCTGAAATAACTTACCCGAATCTTCCTCTTCCCCTCCACAGACTTCAATCCCTTAAAATTCAGCAAAAACTCACCGCTTCCAGCACTGGGTCCTGAAGAAAAGGCCTGGCCCTACATAATATTCTAGTCACAAAGTGTTGGCCTTTTAATTAATCCAAGAGATAGATTCCTGAAACGTTTGCAAATTACTAAACTCTGGCGCATTACTCTATAATGCGAATAATTGTCCTTAGTATATAGGAATGTAGACATACATACCTTAATGATATGTGCATGTGTATATGTAGCATGCAGTTAATTTTAATGAAAAATTTATTCGCAGTACTTGTGTTGGATACTTTTAATATGCTGCCTTGTAAATCTTTTGGTTGTGATAGATGTTTAAGGAGCAGGCCTTTACTATGTTCCTCAGGAACATAAATTAGCAGAGTTCTCAGCCTACAATATAGTTAGGAAACAGTTTCAGAAACATTTGTTAATAATTGTACTTAGAGTTCTAATAATGATCAGGGAGTAGAGACAAAAAAAACTTTGCCAAAGTATAATTGAAAAACAGTGAATCACTGATAAAGTACACAATTTGTAAGGGGTGTGTGTGTGTGTGTGTGTGATGCTGGAAACAAACCCAGGGCCTTGCATAGGGAGACGAGTACTCTAAGGCTCAGCTCCATCCTGGACAGTCCCAATAATTTGTAAATTTGGATACACAGACACACACAGTCACACGCACACACACATATGTATATACATGCACGTATCGATCACCCCCCAAATTTTTCTGCACCCCTCTGGGGTAATTCTTTCCCTTCTCTTCCCTTCTCCACTTACCTTCCCTCCCCCAGTCGAATACTGAGGGTTGAGCGCAGGGCTTTCACACTGAGCTACATCCCCAGCTCCTCTTTAATTTTGGACAGGGTCTCACTAAGATGCTGAGTTGCTCAGGCTGGACTTAAACAAGCCACCGTCCTGCCTCAGCCTCCCAGAGTGCTAGAACCACAGGTGTGTGTCTCCACACCCAGCTTTTTGTAACGACAGGTTGGCTTGCGTTTTGTAGGATTTTATATAAATGGGATCATACAGTATATGCTAACTTTGGTTTGGCTTATTTCCCACAGCATTTGGAAATAAAGTTACCATGAATGTATTTGCATGGACATATGCTTAAATTTCTCTAGAGTATATACCTAGGACTGGAACGCTTAGATCATTTGATAAAGCATATTCAACTTTTTAAGAAACTGCCAAGAATTGATTCAACAATTTTATTTCCCCACTGGAAATTTATGAATGCTTCAGTTATTCTGCATCTACAACCAAATTTGGTATAATCTTTTCAGTTTGAGACATCCTAAATGTAGAGGTATCCCCTTATTAGTTTTAACGTGCATTTCCTAAGTGACCAATGATGTTGAAAAGGTGCTTACCTGCCATGTATTATCTTCTTTGGAGAAGTGTCTGTTCAAATGTTTTGCTCACTTTTTAGATTACTTTTTTTTTTTGAGGCGGGGTCTTGCTTTGTAGTTCAGGCTGGCCTTACGTAGGCGTTTGCCACTACACCTGGCCTTATTTTTTATTGTTCAGTTTTGAGAGATCCATATATTCCAGATCCATTCTCTGTATCAGATGTGTGATTTGCAAACATTTGCAAGGTCAAATGTACATCAGTCATGGACATTAAAATTTGCTCTAACAATTCCCCCTTTTATCAATGCCCTGTACAGCATGTACTGTATACTGACAGGCAGACCGGGTGTGATGGGAGGGAGCACGTGAAAGGCAGAGAGAAAGGGAAAGGGTAAATCAGTAAGAAGAGAGAGAGAGAGAAGAGGATACCAATAGATGAGAAACAGGAGGCTGGATTTGGTTGGAGTAACTTTACAGCTGGAGCAAACGGCTAGTGTTGAGGGGTCTGAGGGAGTATTTGCGGGAGCAAGAGAGGGGTGCAGAGGGGAGCCGAGATTGTCAGAACCTGTGAGTGTGTTGTAACTTACATTTGGATGCTCTATACCCAGCTGTGGTGGGGGTTACCCTTAAGTAAAGGTGCTATTCAGATAAAGCACTGCTTAATACATATTCGCCTCTGCAACGTATCTGCCAAAAAATGCACACACACTTCAGGAAAAGACAAGCAGTATGATGCTTTGCCAGCAGACGACGTCCCCCTCCTACGGGCCATCCTAGAGGACGTCGCATACCGCAGAAAACCCACTGCACTGCCGCTCCTTGCAGGAGGAATTGAGAATGCACGGCCGCGAGCTCAGCGCCCGAGATCACCGGGCAGCGCCCGCCTCGCTAACACCCGTCTGGGAGCGCGCGGCCACCTCGCCGAGCAGCTCTCGCGATAGCAGAGGCAGCTGCGCAAGCGCGGGGCAGGCGCCGCGGGCTCAGGCTCCGGGAGCCCTGACAGTGCGGGCCGGGTCCCCCCAGCTGCCCGCTCCCACACCCGCCTTCTTCCCGCCTCGAGGCTTCTTCCTCGCTCTGGCTCTGCTGCCACCCCGCAGCCGCGAGGGCCCCGGGTCTTCTTCGCGGGTTTCTGCCGGCTGTGACTTCTCCTTCCTAGTAACTTCTGCTTCCGGCGTTCATTGACTCCGGGTGCAAATTACGCACACTGACCCAAGACCTCCTCTCCTTATCTAGGCCTTCAGTGCTGCTGGAAGAACTTCCTTCGCCTGCATCTCATAACTTTCTGTGTGTTGTGATTTCATTCCACTTGAAATATGTTTTTTTTTTTTGCTTTTTTCCTAGACCTACTCTAGGGTTTTTTTCCAGATATTTGTGGGGTTTCCAGATTTCTTCGTATTACTGATTTCTCATATAATTAATTTAAGATGTGAGAACAACTTTGTATGGCTTGAACCCTTTCCCATTTATTGAGACTTGTTCTATGTCACGGAACACATTCCTTCGTGGTAAGGAGTCCGTGTGGACTGAAAAAGATCCTTGTGTTGTTGGATGGAGTGTCTCACAAGTCTCCACTGGGTCAGACTGGTTCATGGTGTTGTTCCAGGCTTCTCCAACCTTTGGTATTCTGTCTCCTCCCTCTGTCAGCCATTGAAGAGCAATTGGCGTCTCTGACTTTAGTGCACAATTCTACCAGTTTCTTTTTCTGTTTGGTTTTGTTTTTGTTTTTTGAGACAAGGTCTCACTATATAGTTTAGGCTGGTCTTGACCTCACTCTAGCCCAGGCTGGGCTTGAACATGGGGTGATCCTCCTGTCTCAGACTCCTGAGTGCTGGGATTACAGGTGTGCACCACCACATCACGCTTCTACCAGTTTATGTTTCATATAGTTTGAAGCTCTGTTGTCAGGTGAATGAACATTTAGGATTATTTTGTTTTCTTGATGAATGGATATCTTTATCATTATGAAAACAGGGCCAGGAGTGGTGGCACACACCTTTAATCCCAGCACTGGGGAGGCTGAGGCAGGAGGATTGCCGTGAGTTCACAGTCAGCCTGGGGTAAGTCGTGAGTTCAAGGCCAGCCTGGACTGAACATACATAGCGAGATCCAGTGTCAAAAGAAAAAAATCTGTATCTCTGGCAATATTCTTTGGTTTAAAGTCCATATAATATTAATATATCTACTGCACCTCTCTTTTGCTGTAGTATTAATATGACCTGGCTTTTCCATCCTTTTGCTTTTATTCTATTTGTGCTTTTGTATTTACAGTTGCACATAATTGTGTCCTCATCTGTCTTAATCCCTGTGAGTGCTTTAACAAAATACCATGCACCGGGCGGCTTATAAAGACAGAAATTTCTTTCTGACATCTCTGGAACTGAGAAGCCCAAGATCAGGGCGCATCAGGGTCTAGTGGGGTTTCATTTTCTGGTTTATGGATGGCGACTTCTGAGTCCTCATTGTTGTGTATTTTGTCTGATTTTTAAAAGCTTATTCCCAAAAGGAGGACAAACGTAATCCCTGTTACTCCACCTTGCCTGGAAGCAGAAGTTTTGAAAGGGTCATGAGTGGTACAGATCCATGGTACAAGGTCTATCATCCAATTAAAACTACATTTCAGGAATGGCGCAAGGCAGGGATCATGGGTGATTTTTGTCTTATAATGATATGAGCTTTTCTGTTTCCATTCATTGAACATGTTTTCCTTCCCCATTGAAGTGCATTGATGCTGCTGAAAATCACTTTCCTGAATATGTGTGGGTCTCTATTTTGTTCCATTTTTGTCTATTGTGCAATATTATGACATTAATTAATATTAATACTATATTAATTAGTATTAATTATTAATTATAGTGGTCCCTTGAGTTATAACCAGCCTGACATACCAACACCTTGGGTTACGACTGGAATTTTAGTTTTAATTTAACAACCTAAGTCTTGAGTTATGACCCAAATGCTGGCCACTTGTGCTTCCAGATGGTCTCAGATACAGATTTAACCCTTAAAGAGTTCTGGAAGGAACATTACAACATCCTCCTGTGTGAGGTTCATTGAGAAATCCTGGGCCATTGTCTCTCTAGGGACACTAGGATCTGCTTGCATACAGGAGAGAGACTTTGAAGGCTGTGTATAGGAGCCTCGGCCTTCATGACCAACTTGAGTTACAACCAGACCTTAAAAATGAATTGAGTTCGTAAGTCAGATGTCCTCTGTACTTTATGATAACTGTGAAAACTTTGTAGGGTATGTTATCTAGATATTTGTTCATTTTCTAAGATTGTTTTGGCTGTTCTAAAGCTTATATTTCTATATAAATTGTTAAATTCCCATTTCTTTTTTTTTTCTTGGGTTTTGATTGGAATTGGATTCAATCTATAGATTCATTTAATATTGATAAACATAGATTCATTTAAGAATAGTTGACCTTTTAACAATATTGAGTCTTCCAATCTATGAACATGATGTACATCTCCATTAATTTGGTTTTTAATTTCTCTCAATAACATTCAGTAGTTTTCATGACAAATATCTAGCATGTTCTATATTAAATTTGTTCCTAAGTATTTGATTTTTTTTGTTATAATGAAAATATATTTTTAATATGTTTACATTTTGTCTATGTAGTAATTCAATTATTTGTTGCTAACGTAGGAATACAATTAATTTTTGTATACTGACCTTTGACTCATTAGCTTGATACACTTAATTATTGTAGTACTTTGTAGGTTATTTGGATTGATTTTCATTGAACACACTCATAAAGTTTTATTTCTTTCATAGCACTTATTATTCTTTTTCTTTTTCTTGCTTTTTTGCACTAGCCAAACCTCTACTAATATATTAAAAAGACTTGGTGAAAATAAACATCTTTGTCTTATTCCAGGTTCTCAGGAAAATCACTCAATTTTTCACCACTAAATATGATATTAGATATTTTGTAGATGTGCTTCATTAGAAGAAAAAGTTCCTTTCTATTCCTAGGTGTTGCTTGTCTAAATTTTCAAATAGTGGACCTATTCAATAAGACATAAATTTGAACCACTCCAATATTTGAAATTACATGTTTAGATTTATTCACCCATTGCATACCTTCACCTTTACTTTGCTAGCAGAGGTGTATTAAAGCCACAGATAGATATGGATGCCGGATTTTTGGCTAAATCCACACTTATTAGACTCCTGCTGATGTATACTAACTTGACAACTTGGCCATTCAGGTTTTACCAGCAAAATTAGAAATAACTAAGTATAATTAGTTTTCAGGGTTCTGGAATATAGTGGAAATCTACTCTATCAAATTTTAAAAGTCCTTGTTTCTTTTCTTTTAGTTTCTACCCCTTCCACTTAGTGTGATTTAGGAAGGTTTGATTTAGTAATTCAATTACTTACATATAACTTCTTTAAATTTATTGCCAGCTTTTAAAAACAGCTGGCAAAATTCTTGAGAAATTTTATTAATATATGTCTATTTTCCTTTCTTTATTATTGATATAAAACATACATACTAAAAAATACAGAAATGATAAGTGTAATCTTTCATGACTTTTTTATGACTATGGACTGAAACCTCTACAAACTATGAGCCAAATAAACCTTTCCTCCTTTAACTTTGGATATCGGGTATTTTGTCTCAGCAATGAGAAGAGTAATTAAGACAGATGTCTTTTCTATTGGAATATATGTTTTAAAAATAACTTTACCTTTAAGTAATAAAAGAATATAGACAAAAACATGTTTAAATAATTAAAATTTAATTGATTGACTTCTTAATATATGCTTATTTACTTAGTTAAATATATATACTTAATATATACTTACTTAGTTACACTGGACTGTAACTGAGAAGTGAAACAATTTATCTTAGTTTAAAATAAGAAAAAAACTGAATCAGATACTTAATTTTGTTGCTGTTTATTTGGAGTAAGTTGAATTCAAATGTGTTAAAGTTTCCAGAAATGAATTAGATTTTTTTTAATAACACAAGGGCTTCTTCAGACAGAAAATCTTTTTACTACATTATACCTTAAATAATAGGATCTTTGAGTACACTGAAATTTTTTTTCTAAAGATCAATAGAATGGGCCAACTTTAATTATTCAGAATTGGCAAACTTTATTCAGAGCCAAAAATCAATGAACATCAATCATAAAGAAAAACAAATTACCAAATTTTAATTTGAACTGTACACTAGGATGGCACAAGGCATGTGAATGGACTATTTGCCTTAAATCCAGTTTGGTTTTTTTTTGCTACCGGGGATCAAACTTGGGTCCTTACGCTTGCAAGGCAGGCAGTGGAACCACTGAGCTAAATCCCTGACCCTAAGTCCACTTTTAATATATTCTAATGCCCACTACAGACAAGTAGATAAAATCTTCATATTTACCAATTTCCTGCTGAAAATGAGGTAAGTTAGAAAGCCACTGTTTGTTCCCTAACACCAAAGGTCTCATTTTGGAAGGTGTGACTCTCTTGAGAGGCAGTGGGGTTGATTTTATGACCTTATTCTCTCACTCAGTGTAGACAGTGAAGTCATTTAGAAACTAAAAGGCAGACATTACATGGTAAAATGGAACTACAAAATTTGAGCCACTAGGAATGATCAGACTTTAACATGAATTCAACTTGGTGGGTTTATATTGTTGTAATTTTTCCCTGTTGCATTGTTCATAATTTCAACTGCTTAATATTAGGACTCAAATTTGATCTTACTTCCTTTATTATACAAGGAGTTTGTACAAATGGAAGCACAATCAATTGTTCAGAAAAAGTTCTGCCTCATTTCCAAGGATAATGCTTGGCTATGTATGTCATTAAAGATTCTAAGAATATTTTAAATTGAATAACTAGTTAAAATGTTTTAAATATTAAATTATGATCTCTTGAAAGGCTAATTTGAAAGTTATTTTCATTTGGCCTATGTTACATTCTTAAAGAAAACAATTACACGAGAAATTTAAAAGTTTTACATACCTGAGCTGGTTATGTTCACTGCCATCAAGCCTTTTCTGTTCCTCCTCTGATGTCACTCCTAGGTCTGGTTCTGTGGACACATGTATATATTTAGTTAGAATAAGCTACTTAGGATAGTTTTTATGAAAATAGAAAATAAAAATTATTATTAAAATTTTATTTTTATTCCCCCAATTAAGAATGTAAGTTAAGCCTAATCTTTAGATGAATGTTTATTCATTTAGGTAATCCTTCTAATACTCCAAGACTTTCAACAGATCACCCAGAGAGGCACTAGCTGTAAAGCATACAAACATCTCAAAGATTCATCCACAAATTCATCCACTTAGTGTAAATCAACAAACCTTCAGAAACAAAATTTAAAAGTACCACAGAACCATAAATCCACACTGTGCACTATTCTGTACCTCGTAATAGTAACTTTTAACAACCTGCTAAGAGTATTGTTCATCTTTAACGGTTCTCAAAATTACTGTTACTTTTCACACCTTTATCTGTGAATTTACCCTCTCCTTATATTTGAAATGTTTTCACTACCCTAACAAATTTTTTGTTTGTTTGTTCTGAGACAAAAGTCTTCCTTGATTACACTTATCTTTCCTTAGATAAACAGGGGTCTCCTCAGGGCTTAGTACTCCAACAACTTTTCTACTGCATCTTTAGCACTTGAACTATAAAGTATTTCTGTACATTTCTCTTTCTCCTGGACCAGAAGAGACAGTCTTTTAAATCATCTCTGCAGAAGTAGTCTTTGTTTTACTCAAAAATCATTGATTTCCTCTAAGTGCGATGCACTGGGGTTTTAAGAGTGTCAACCAAGGAGTCAGGAATGGCTTTTCTAGAGGGAATGCTGGAGCTGAGACTTAAGAGTGAGGTCAGCGAGATGGAGGGCAGCAAAGGGCAAGAGCATGAAAAGCAGCGGCACGAGAGGAAGAGGAGACTGGCACTGCCTACCTGTACTTGTCTACAAACACAGGGATTGGTGAGAAGAACATCACCAGCAGTTTGGTAATGCCAGGGAAAGGGCACAAATAGAAAAGGACTAAAGAAGGAAAGGCAGAGGTCAGACTATTAAAGGATTATTTGCAACCTTATGATGCTTGGATTTCAATGCTTGAGGAGTGGTTCGTGGTCATGTTTGCATTGGGGCAGGTATTTGTAAATATTAGGATGAACATGACGGGCAGGAGGAGAAAGGGAGCAGAGGTGTTAGGAGAAGGCCACAGCGCAATGTAAAGATCACACAGGCCTCATCTGAGCGAATGCTTCCAGAAGCATTTAGGATACGGAATTATCAGTGCCAGCCTTGAAGGAAGTCTCAGTAAATGAACAAATGTACACACCGGGGTCCCTGGAGGAATGAGCTCTCTGCTCAACTGACAGAGGGATCAAATGAGATGTGAAATGAACAACAGAACTGTTTGAGTTGCTTACGTTTATTTTGTAGGTTTTCTGTTTTACATCTTCCTATGTTGAGGAAACTCATTCAGGTTTTTTGTTTAAATGTCCTACTTATAATACTTGTGAATTCAGAGCTGTGAAATAAAGAAACTAGGTTGTCTCTGAGTAGGCAATTTTTAGATTGCTGTTTTTCATACCTAGTCCCAAAATTCTGAAAATCCTGGCACCCATTCTGAAATTTATGCTGCTAGTCTAAACTAAATTACTTTCTTCTAATTCTCTTTGTAATTTTTGTGTGGTTTGGTTACGTAGGAAGAATACAAATGTGTTATTAAAAGGCATTCTGACCCGGGCATGGTGGCACATGTCTGCAATCCCAGCACGCGGGAGGCTGAGGCAAGAAGATCGCCGTGAGTTCGAGAGCAGCCTGAGTTAGGTAGCAAGTTCAAGGCCAGCCCAAACTAATAGAGACTCCCGTTTCAAAAAACAACAGCCACGAAGAAAAATGAATACATTGTTTGACTGTAGGTTTCCGAAGAGGAATAAAACAGAAAGCAAACTTTTGCCACAAAATGATTTTTGAAAAGCCAGAACCACAGTATTATAAAGGCGTCCAGAGGTTCTCTAGGGTTGGCTTCTACTTCACCTTCTTTGTCTTCTGTTTGCTGATTTGCACAGGTCCTGCCGGGTATAATTCCCTAGTAGACACGGCTCCAGAAGTCACCTTTTCTGTTTCTGTCAAGGCTGTCTTTCCAAACTCTGGCGATGGTGACTGAGCTTTGGCCACTGATTGTGATACAAGCGGACCGTTACCTCCCGCCTGACCTGCGCATGCGCCGCCGTCCTCTGCGTCCCTCCGTTGACGTCGGTCCGTTGACGTCAGTCCGTTAGGGGCGGATCCCGCATTTGTGGCGAGGTCTTACTTTTCCCCCTTGTGTCCCACGTGATCAGCACCCAGCCAGTGTCTCCCTCCTGAGACAGCTTCAGCCAATCAGCTGAGACACTGCAGGCCAGGCACGTCTGTAATTCTACACCTCCTCACCCAAACTGAGAATTGTTATTCCCCAAATTGAAAAGCACTTTGTCCGTACGCAGAAAGTGGAAAAACTATTAAAAAAAACAAGTTGGCTTGGTGTTTTTCTTCTTAGTTTCTAAATTGTGCTGAATATTTCTGACTGCTCTCGCTTTCCATTTCCTTTTTAAGCCTCACCACTTAAGAGGTTGATAGAACTTGTCAACTATAGCAAGATTTTCACTGAGAATTGTTTTTGTTTTGCTTAAGTTTTAAGGTAAACCCTATTTGTAACCCAAATTTTGCTTTTCTGTGTTGTTTTACACTACGGAAAAAAACTTGGTGGGAAAAATATTTCACACAAACAAAAGCTGCACCTTTAACCAAGGCAGAGTTTTTACAGATATTCACCATTAATGAAAAAAGGAAGATACTCTCATTCTTCTCTAAAGTATCAATATTGAAAATGAAATCTTTGACAAGTACCTTATTTCAAAATATTTTCATTCAGAAAATTGCTGAGTAGATAGAAACAGACCCAACGTACGTCACAGTTAACACAAACGCATTTGAAATATTTTGAAAATCAGCCGGGGCCCTGTGTTTGGCTTCCATATTTGCGCTGTATGCGAGGGGTTTCACTGATACTGGCGCACAGGCAGCAGAATGGACAGCACGGTGGCCCTGGCACTCTTTACAGCTGGACTGGCGCTGTGTTCCAGAGAGCAGCCACACATTCCTCTTCCTGGTATGCCACAGCTTGTTGGTGTATCACGAAGCAGAATGTCAATTCAAGGAATTCACGACACACACTCCACAGGGTTCACCAGTTATTCCGATGTAAACAAGGTCAGCTCTTCTTGGTTACAGGGTTTAAGTCCAGCCCATCTCACGCTGAAGCCATTGGCTCCTGCCTACCTCAGTCGGGGTATCTGTCCTGTTGTCACCATCACCCATGCCAGCCTCACATTTCCTCTCTGCCGGGAGTCACCGCACTTGGATGGCCACAGGGCACACAGGCAACTGCAGACTGGCTCTGGCGCTGTGAACGGGTTCGTTAGCAAAGTGCACAGCTCCATCTCAACATACAGAATGCCTCCACTTATAAAATTAAGTTTACAGGTGGTTCTGCCTTCAAAACAAACAGTTGCTTTCCTCCTGAAGAATGTCCCATATTTATTAGCTCTCATTACTCAGTACATTAATGAAAGAATAGCCTGTTTGACTATTTGAATTTCAAAAGCCATTTTTATGTTTTGCAGTGCTGGGGACAGAACCCAGTACCTTGTGCACGCAAGACAAGTGCTCTACCACTGAGCAACCTTTCCTGCCAGGAGCAGCCTGTGTGAAGAGAAAGTGCACTGGGTGTTATTTGTTCCTTAAAGGTCTGGTAAAACTCAGCGATGAGTCCGTTCAGTCTTTAGCTTTTCGTTGGTGATAGGTTTTTATTCTTCCTTCAATCTCATTGCTTACTATTTATTGTTCAGTTTATTATATCCTCTTGGTTCAGTGTTATTAGGCCATATGTGTTCAGAAATGTATCCATTTCTTTCAAGATTCTCTGATTTATTGAAGCATAGGGTTTTGAAATATTCCCTAATGATCTTCTGAATTCCAGTACTGTCTGTTGTAGCATCCCGTTTTTCACATCTGATTATTGATTTGGGTTTTCTCTCTCTTTTGGTTATCTCAATTAAGGGTTTATCAATCTTATCTATCCTTTCAAAGTACTAATTCATTGTCTCATTGATCCTTTGAAATTTTAGTTTAATCTCCATTTCATTAATTTCAGGTCCAGTCTTTATTATTATTCCTTCAAATGGTTTTGGTTTTCTAAGACCTTGAGATACATCATTAGGTTTTTTATTTGGGATCTCTCTGATTTTTTAATTCAGGCACTCAGAACTATAAGCTTCCTTCTTAGACCTACCTTTGCTGTATTACAGAGGTTCTATTATGTTGTGTATCTATTTTCATTGTCTAGGGATTTTAAAATTTTTGTCTTTGATTTCTTTAGTGACCCACTGCATTTAAAAGTGAATTATTCAATCTCTATGTGTGTGGGCATTTTTGGGGGGTACTGAGAATTGAACTCATCTATGTATTTTTATAGCTTCTGTAGTTTCTCTTGTTGTTGATTTCTTGTTTCATTCCGCTATGGTCTGATAGGATGCAATAAATTATTTCAGTGTTTCAGATTTGTTCTATGGCCTAAAAATATGATCTACTTTGAAAGTTCCATGAGCTTCTTAGAAGAATGTGTATCTTTCCTCTGTTTGATGGAATATTCTATAGATGTCTGGTAATTCCATTTGCTCTATGATGTAATTTAACTCTGTTTTCTTTGTTGACTTTTTGGTCTGGATAGTCTATCTTTGGTGAAATTAGCATATTGAAGTCACCCACTATTATTGTATTGGGGCCTGTGTCCCTTTATGTTGCATAGTTTTAATAAAATTGAGCACATTGATGTTATATTTGTAATTGTTATATCTTCTTCTGGATTGTTTCTTCTATCAATATGTAGTGGCCTTGTGTGTCTCGTCTGGCCAATTTTGTCTTGAATTTTGCTTTGTCAGATATGCATGTGGCCACTCTTGTTTGCTTTTAGGTTCAGTTCGGGTTGTAGGAATATCATTTCTCATCCTTTCAGAAAGTAATTGTTTTTATGCAAACATTTCAAGTATAACAGTATAGACTTTCACATTTGATTGGGTCACAACGTTTTGCTCAACTTTCGAATGCTTGGAATTAAAACTACCCATTTTTCCTTCTAAAATAATCTGTGAGTGCAAGGCATGTTTCTAAATAGTACTGGAAATTTCAGAATTGTATGGTGAATATATAGAGTTGGTCCACCTGGTCAGTCCAGGGTTTATTAGTAACATGATGTTAAAGGTTAAAAAGAGAACTGCTCTCTTCAGTACTAGGTCTGTAATCCCATTTCCCATGGGGCATCCCTGCAAGACAGTTAAAGCTTCCAGGGTCGTCGGCCTCAATAGCAGCCTATCCACAAGAGGAGTAAGAAAACTGATCAGAATTCCTGCCAAGAGTGTGCTTTAAAAAGTCCTAGCCACTCCAGATGTGACTGTGGAAGCTGAGTCCAAGTGTAAGGTTTCAGTTTCGTGTTTCTCCTCGCTGACTGCACACTGCATCATGACTGGGTGCATCATCTTCCATGAACTCCCTGTGACACAGTGGATTTCACTGATGAGGGAGGACTGTGACCTGGAGGTTCCCTTGCCTTAGCAGGAGCTGGCTTCACCCAACTCACTTTGACGCAGTGGGCAGCACATGGCCCACAGTGGTTTTGTAAAGCATGGGCCAAACTGAGGAGATGTCCCCAAGTGTTGGCGGCACCATACCAAACAGATCATCTATCCCATGTCTGGAATCCTGGGTGCTCACGTGAGACCACCTCCTGCATCCACAGAGGAGGAGAGGAAGCAGCAGGTGACGTGTGGAATCAGTACTGTTGGGCTTGCTTCAAGGTTTCTGCAAAGCTCAAGAACCGACCTTGTGTTGTCAGAGACACATTTGCAGAGTTTTGACAGCTTCTCTCAAGCCCCTCGAGTAAGACCCAGGTGTAAAATTATAGCAACCTCAGAATTTCCAACTGCTGATAAAGCTAGACGAGAAAAAATTAAGAAACTGCTTAACGTTTTTCTTTCTTTCCTTTTTTTTTTCATTTTTGTTTTTTTGAGGCAGAGTCTCCCTTTGTAGTTCAGCTGGCTCTGAACTCACCATGTAGCCCAGGCGGGCCTTGAACTCACGGCGATCCTCCTACCTCAGCCTCCTGAATGCTGGGATTACAGGCATGTGCCACCAAGCTTGGCTCTACTTTTCAAATACTTTGTAAATCAACTTAAAACAATTGCATTTTTGAGAAAATAAAAAGTTTGGGTCTTTTTTTAATAGTGAAAGAGGCTTTATTGAATAAGGCAAGCTAAGCATGAAGGAGAAATAAAGTTAAAAACACTAAACACCCTTACATAGCAAAGAAATATATTAAGACTTCTATTGGGCTGTGCCTGGGAGGGAGAACAGTCTTCATTCGCTTTGATCCTTGGGTTCTCAGTATTTCTACTGGATGTAATCAAAGATGTCTTTCTCACTCCACTGCCAGGGGTTCTCCAGTGACTCCAGTGACTCCCAGGGGACAGATAGTGTATTTGTTGATTGTGAAGCCCTGTTCTAGGGCATGAGCTCTCATATTCTTATTGAAAATATCACTCCCAGTGAAGGAGAGAACACCATCTTTAGGAATCAACCTGATATCAATTCTTGCGTGTGGATATTCCTTTTCATCATTTTTACTGGGAAGTTGGCAAAGACCCATAAACTTGGTCTCACCCTTTGATAGAGTATCTGTAATAAAATGGACCTTTTGTAATTGCTCCATGACATGATGTCATAGCTTTGGCTGTTTGCTTGATTCTGAAGTGAAGTTTGGATGGGTCAGAAGAACATCCATGTCACCACTGGATTCTGCACCTCTTCTGAAACTGCCACAGACTGTAGCAATGCATTCAGAAACCAGTTTTTTAACTTCACTTAGTATAATATCTTGCATTTGTAACACCTCTTCACGTGGGATTCTTTTTTCAAAGTCCTCAAAGTATTTCAGCCCAATTCGTTGATGATGGTTTAGTTTATCTTCATTTCTCCTGAGATCTTCTAATGTTTTAATTCCTTCATCTACAAACTTCCTTGCAGCAGATGGACCAATGCCACTAACTCGAGTTAGGAAATTGATGGAAGAACTTGTATCATCTTGCCGAATCTTTTACAGTTTATGCAATTTTCCAGTTGCTAAAAACTCATCAATTTTTTCAGCAATTTTTGTTCCTACTCTGGGCAATTTCTTGGCTTCTGCTTCACTCTTGATTCTGTGTGGGTACTCTGCTATAACTGATGCTGCTTTTCTGTAAGTATTGCATTTGTGGATAGCCTGGCTCACATTCTTCTCAAATTTTGCGAGTTCCATGAGCATGTCGGTGATTCCCCCGTTGAGCGTCTCCTGCAGTGCCTTCCATTTACTCACAGCGGCCTGAACAGAGGACCCCAGGTGTCCAGCACCTGGGCCGGATCCCCTCTCCCAATTGTATGGAGGGACCTGGACTTGGGGCAGGGAAGCAGCCAAGGCAGTGAGGCAAGTGCCAATAAAAAGTTATTTTAACAGCCATGAGTGGTGGTGCACGCTTGTAATTCCAGTGCTTGGGAGGCTGAGGCAGGAGGATTGCCATGAGTTCAAGGCCAGCCTGGGCTAAATGGTGAGACCCTGACTCAAAAAGCTAAAGGGGGAAAAAAGGTTATTTAAAAATGAATGAAATACATAAGTACAGAGTCTGAGGGCAAGGGAAAGAAAGAAAATGACATCAGTCGACCTGGTGACAGATAAATTTGGGGTCATCTAACAATAGTGCATGATCTACCCTGTTATGATCATTTGAGAATTTCTTTTAACCAAAAGTTACTGGCAGAAGAAATTCATCTGCTTCAAAAGTATACATTTTAGCATACTCAATACTTAAAAAATTGAAGCAAAAACCTTTCTTCAAAAATAAAGCAGGACTGTCTATCCTAATGAATTGATCTTTTTTTTTTTTTTTTTTTTGTACCAGGGATCGAACTTGGATCCTTGCGCTTGTGAGGCAGGCGCTGGAACCACTGAGCTAAATCCCCGGCCCAGCTGATCTTTGATATATTTGATACTCTATTAATGAGAATAATTCAACATCCAGAATATTCTGGTTCTCACAATCAGTCATGGCTAATTGCCAGCCCTGACTATGACCCTGGTTCAACCCTGACTTACTAATTCAGACCTCATGCGTGTCCAAGACCATTAAATTCCAGGAATTGTGCCAGTGGCCACTGCCATGGTTAAGACCCTGAAATAACGATGCTGATGATAATAGTTAATATGTGTCCAGTACCTATAATATGCAGGCATTGTTTTAAAGTGTTTAGCACATAGTCGCACCAACCATATGAGGTATGCTCAAGCACACAATCCTACTTCACAGCTAGATAAATGAGACTTGGAAAGTTTGAGTAACTTGTCAAGATCCCCACTGGGAAGCACCAGCCCCAGGCCTTGAGCACAAGGTGTTAGGTTCTTTGGGCAGTTGCAAGGCACCTATTTTGTGCAAGACACTATTCTAGGTACTCAAGATACATCAGGGAGCAAAATCTACACAACTCTATATACATAGGGTGTATATGTTAGTCAGGGGAAACAGACAAAAATTAAACAGATCAGATGGCATGTTATGAAATGATAGCTATGATGGTAAAAAATGAAAAGTAGAGTAGAACAAGGGAAGCATAGTATCTAGGGTGAAGTTATAATTTTAAGAAGGGTATCAGGGTATATTTCCCTGAGAAGATAACATATCTTTCCTCTTTCTAATTTTCAGTTATAATTTTTCTTTTGGTTTTTTGAGATAAGGTCTTGTTGTACATAGCCCAGGTTGGCCTCAAACTCGAAGTGATCCTTGTGCCTCAGCCTCCTGAGTGCTGAGATTACAGGCATGCATGCACCACCCTATCTGCCTTGTTATAAGTTTTTTTTTGGTATTGGGGATTGAACTCAGGTCCTTATGCTTGCGCAGCAGGCGGTGAAACCACTGAGCTAAATCCCCAGCCTTTGTTATAATTTTTATAATAATCTTTAAATGTTTCAATTTTAAAATAAACTGAAAAGTAAAGAGAATAAACAAAATCCACATTCCCACAGTCCAAGATTCAACAAATTTACCAACATTGTGACATATCGGTTCAGAATATTCTAAAGAACTAAAACACTAAACTAAAGAACTAAACTAAACTAAACTAAAAGAACCAAAAGAACTAAAGCACTGCAGAAGCCATAAAGGCTACAGCCCTGCTGATCTCATTCATCTCCCCTCCCCCTAATAACCAAATTTGCTGAAATTGGAATGTATTCTACCTATCCATATATTTCAACTTTACTACATTTGTACATATTCATAAAAACTTGTAAAGCAGTTTGGTATTTTTAAAAGTTTGTTTAAATATCATTCCTGTCGTTTTTCTCCTCTCACCTTTATATTCTTGGAAACTACATGTATATTTATGTAACATATACATGTGTGTATATATATATATACATATATATGTATGTGTATACATATATATATATATACATATATATACATTTCGTTTAAAGTTTCTCTATACCATGCCTATTAATGAACCCAGAGCCTCAGAATGCTAGGTACCACCCCGCCACTGAGCTACACCCTCAGTATCATCCTCGCTCTTAACTTCTCATCTAAGGATCCTATACACATTCTTTAGTTTTTATTTTAAATCTTGGAATCATGTAACTGTATTGTATACCTAAAATGGACCAATAAACTTAATGAAAAAAAATTTAGAATCAAAAACTTATAGAACTTGAAGGAAGCTTAAAGATGACGTGGACCATGATGAAACAAACAGCCTTCCAAAGCCACGAGGCCAACCTGCAGAAACGACGGACTTAGGGCCTGGCAGCCTGATAACCCGGCACCGGGCTCAGCGGACAACACTGAGGTCTAGATACACAGGGCTGCTGCAGACTGCTGCCGCGGCAAGTGAGAAGCGAAGACCGGCTGACGAGCAGGCTCCCCCTGGCGGGGATGAATCCCGGACACGCTGCTCTGCTGCAACCATCCGTGCCCAGTCTCTCGACCGCAACTCCGTACCTTCCCCCAGGGCCTCGGTCCTATTTCTTCTCTCTGCCCTGAAGTTTCTAAAGACAACGGGGATATCTGGCTTCCCGGTTCCCACAGCGTCCTGTCGCGGGCCCCCGTTCTGTCCTTTCTGTGGGACAGTGGGCCCTCGCGGTCTGCGGCTTCCAGCAGAGGGGACGGGCGGACCCTCGCGGCGGGACGCGGCGGGACACGGCGGACGGTGCGGGCGGACGGTGCGGGCGGACGGTGCGGGCGGACGGTGCGGATGGACGCGGAGCGATCACCCAGCCTCGGGTCCACAACCGCCGTGGCCTCCGCCACCGGACCGTCCCGAGTCCCGCCCGCTGCGGGGCGTGGCCACCCTGGGA
Organism: Heterocephalus glaber; assembly: GCF_000247695.1. Next base: position 4,814,359 of record NW_004624805.1, read on the forward strand.
CACCAGTCCCGGATTGGCTCGAAGGGGCGCCCTCGGCCAATGAGGCGCGGGGGCGTTGTCCCGGGGTGGGGCTGCGGTTCCCCAGGCTGCGCGCGCCGGCCTCGCCCCGCCCAGCGCGACCCCCGAGTTCTTGCCGCCACTGCCCCGCGTCAGCCCGCCGAGTCCAGGGGCCTGGGCCCCGCTGGCCATGGCCTGGGCCACTGCGTCCGCGGCAAGGAGGGCCCTCAGCCGGGCCTCCACTCTCCTCCTGCGGCGCGGCTACCGGACGGAGAGGGGCGTCTACGGCTGCCCGCCGAGGAAGACCCAGACCCAGAGCCGGGAGCCCCGGGGCGGCCTGGCGCGCACTTCAGGTCTGGATCGCGGTGGGGGCCCCGCGGGAGGCTGTTGCAGGAGGGTGTCGGGTCCGGGAACCAAACCGCCGCCCCGTGGGTGTGGGCGCCCCGTGGAGAGTTAGAGGACACAGGATGTGGGCATGGATGTTTTCAGGCTTGGGGTCACCCCTTGTTTAGCCTCTGCAGCTGGGGACCCCTGAGATCGGGACTCAACGTTGGTTCAGTCTCCCCTTCCTAGTTCTGACTTGGTTTTAGGGAGCACTTTGTTTCCATCTTACTTTGTTAGTACACATTTGTAACTCCTGCAGTTTACGATCGTCTTGGGGAGGGATTGTATGTATATATTACAGCTTGATCTTTTAAATCTCCTTCCTTTTCCTTCCCCCTCCCTCCTCTCCCCGTACTTGTTGATATTATTTCTTTTAGCACAATTCATGGCCTATAATGTTTACACTGATTTGGGTTATTAGGTTCCTGTACTTGGCTCTCTGTTCTTCCCCTACGCCCTTCCACCCTTCCCCGTCCTTGTTCCCTTGGACCCTTCCCCTATTGGACGAGATCTGTCCCCATGTCCCTTTCTATCCAACTTACATCATTGTCTTTGTTTGTACTTTGCCTTATCAGATGAGGGATACTTTTTGAAACTGAATGTGTGGGAATTGTGCTCTTTAAGGGGGTGGGGCTGTAGAAAAAGAGAAGTCCCAGGAGGTCCAGACCCTGGAGTTGCCCAAAGGATACTTTCCGGGACCGGACCCAAGGCTGTGTCCTTGGATCTGTGGGGAGCAGAGGCAGTTCCACAGGTCTTAGGCCGTGTTACTGTTTGTCTCCTTGACCTAGCTACACTTTCCCTCTAATTTCAGAATTTCAACTCTGCTGAATTGAGAACCGAGTCGCTGCTGGTGGTTTTCATGGATTCAGTGACTTGCTATCTTTGCTGTGCACATGTGTGAGAGACTCGTGTTGAGTATTCTGTTTGTGCGCTCAAATTACTCGGTTTTCATCCATCCTCGCAGAATAGTAGATGAATACAGACTGATTGTTAGAGAAAGCATTTGGAACTTTGATCCAAAGATTAGGATCCCCTTCATCTAAGCACCTGACCTTTGAATCTTGCATCACACACTGGGCCCTAAGTATTTTGCTCTTCATCCCAGAGAACAATGAAAATAAACCTCATTTCTCTCTTTTGCATGCAATTTTTTAAGCAAAGCATTTTGGCGAACTAGATTTCAGACCCTTGATTTAGATATTTTATTTCACTTGGCAAATGAGTGTTTAGAATTTTCCCCCCTCGTGTTGGGGCAGGAACCCAGGGCTTTCTCTCCCACTGAGCCACATCTCCTTCCTCCTGGAAGTTTCTGTCAGTTGTTCTCAGACTCAGATGTGCATTAAAAGTGATTAAGTGGGCGGGGATTTAGCTCAGTGGTTTCGCAAGCGCAAGGACCAGAGTTCAATCCCCAATACCAAAAAAAAAGTGATTAAGTGGGCTGGGGATTTAGCTCAGTGGTTCTGCCACCTGCCTCTCAAGCTCAAGGCTCCGAGTTCGATCCCCAGTACCAAAAAAAAGTGATTTAAATGTTTACAGTGTCAGTTCCTAGATGTGACCCCTGCTCTCTCCCAGGTTCTGATTCGGGGAGGCGCAGGAATATGGTCTGTTTGCACCTTTCCCTGTGGTGCTGGGGATCAGATGAAAATCCTCGGGTGTGCCAGGCGAGTGCTCCGGCCTTGAGCTACACTTCCAGCCCAGGAATCTGTACTTTTACCAGGCACCCTATGCAGTTCCCTCACAAAGGCTCTTGGCCACCCTTGGCCACCACTTCTAGGCACAATGGTTCACATGCAGGACAAGGTGACAGCGCCATCTTCGCTTCAGATGCTGCTGCTGTGTGCTCAGTGCGTGGACTCTGGCCTCCTTTGGGGTGGGCCTTCCCTCACAGGAGGCTGATTTCTTACTCCGAGTCTGGCAGAAGAGAGCTGCATTAACATAGGCCCGTGGATCTCAGTTGGAAGATCCTGTCCGAATCATCTTGGCAGCTCTGGGCTGGTGTGTTCTGAGAACTATCTCTGGAGTTGATTTTGTATCTAAACCCTTTCCTCTTCCCTCATCACCTGAGACCTCCCCTTTCCCCCAGTACTAGTGAACTTCTCCATTGTGCGTGGCTTGGTGCACTCTGAAAACTCAATATTGAATTGGAACTGCAGGTCAGGGATTCAATCTTGTGTGTCCCAGGAAGGGAAGAGTGGAATCCTGATGGAAACAATTGTCTGTGGCAAGATCTGGCTTAAAGAATTTTGCTGCTGAGAGTAACACGTTTATTTTCATTTTCCTTAGTTTTTGAATAGGCAAATAGTATCCTATTTCCAAATCACCATTACATGTAGATCTGTGAGGTTTTCTTCATTCTGTTTCAGACAATTTTGTCAGAACTCTTGGGGGGGGGTGTACTGGAGAATGATCCCAGAGCCTTTATACTGAGCTACATCCCTAATCTTTTTTTTTTCAAATTTAAGACAATGTCTTACTAAGTCCCTAAGTTGTCCAGTCTGAGCTTGAAGTTGTGATCCTCCTGCCTCAGCCTCCCAGAATGCTGAGGTTACAGGCCCATTCCATGATCAGAAGTCTTTTGGTCGATTATTAATGATCTCCTAGTGGGCTGGGTGGGAGGAAGGGGGGAGGAGTGTTGCACACATGACTTCCAGCCCATTGCGTTGGCCAGAACGTGGTCAGCATCCATGCATGTCTGCAAGGGAGGCTGGAAAGGCGTGTCTCTATCCAGAGTGACCTCGTACTAGTCGACGATTATCTCGAGAGAGAAGAGGAAGTTAGGTATTAAAAACCAGCTGCAGTGGCGGCTACACTCTCTACCCTTCTGCTCCCTACCATGTGTCCACCTCCTCTCCTCTGAGTCCAGCTCGGAGTCATGATCCCTGGACATTGTGCAGTCTTCCCTGTCAGGCTGGCTGTGGCCAGTTGGGAATGGGATTAGTGAGTTTCCACCCACTCCGGGTACACACATTCGATATGCAAGAAGACTCTACCTCCTCCTTAGAAAGAGCGAGGAGTGTAGCGCCTCAGTGGTTCTAACCAGGTAGCAACCCTGTAGAGAGGAAAGGTGACAGCGGCCAGCTGCGATCAAGTATTAAGGCCACTGGTTTATTCGGCCCCGCCCTGTGCCTTCGGTCCATTCCCGGGGCTTTGCCCGTGGAGTTTTGGGATCTGTTATCGTCTGTGGCTGTAGCTGACGTGACAGTGGAGAATGTAACCTCCTTTGAGGCCACACGCCTTCTGCCACCTGCTTCATTTTGATAAGGTCAGGAGCTTGAAGGTTACCTTCGGGATCATCAGTTAGAGTGTTTGTTTTGTTTTTCTGGCCAGAGTTGGGGTTTCTTTGGCAGCACTGTTTTCTCCTAAATGTCATAGGTCTGCAGTGTTTGTCCGTGGCCATCCACGAACAAGCTGCCACAGTCAGATCTCATCCATAAAGATGTTAATCCTGAAAAGCAAAGTTTTCTATTTTCCTGTCCTGCTCCCTGAATTTAATGTTTCCCTTGAGACCATCTGAGGTATGGGCTGCAGTACAAAGTCAGTGCCCTTTACTTCCAGTTTAAGGCCATGCCGGTTCCCATTGTCTAAAGAATGCCTTAGTCGGGGCTGGGGATTTAGCTCAGTGGTTCTACCGCCTGCCTCGCGAGCGCAAGGTCCCAAGTTTGATCCCTGGTACAAAAAAAAAAAAACAATGCCATAGCGTAGCAGGTGACCCTACCTGGAGAAGGGTTGAGTCTGCTCAGCCTCTCCAGAACCATTTCTTTTGGTTTTTATTTTATTTTTCAGGGAACTGAAATCAAGACCGAACACATGTTAAACAAGCGCCCTAACATGGAACTGCACCTCAGCTGGAGGCTGACCTCTCCCAAGTGCTTCTAACTTTTTCACTGTTGCCAAGCTCGGCATTCTAGGCCCTGAGATCACAGACAGTCCTTCTGGGAGCAGAGCTGAATTTCTCCCCATCCCTGCTTGCTAATTGCGTTGCTCCACCTCGACCTCATTGCTCTTATTAAGAAATAGAAACAGCCTTTCCTATACACAGTTCACCTGTGACATTTAGTTTCATTTGCATTTTGCCTGCCGAACCCTAAGACTAAGTATCAAGAGAGGAGGCCATCATATACCCAGCAGCTCTCTATTACTGTGCTTTTTGCTGAGAAGACAGTTAAGACTTTCTGGGTTTTTCCTGAAGCTCTGTGCATGTGCTTAAGGTTCATTGTTTTAGCTAGGGGAAGAGCGTGACGAGCCTTCTTCCTGACGTCTCCCAGTTGTCACGAAAGGCCCCATATTGGCCAAGAGCAACACGGAGCTGGGGTGAGGATCATGGATGTAGCTTGCTGGTGTTGGCACGGTAGTCGAGGGACAAACCCCCCTGGGATGACACATCAGGGGTCACACAGTAGAGTCAGGGTCCAGGGACCTCCCTGCTCTTCTGTGGCCTCTTCCTTCATGTATGTATCTTGGCTGAAATAAATTTCTTCCTAGGATGACCACATCACTTGCTAAACCTTCCCTTGTATTAAGGCTTTAAATAAATATTGACTCTGCTTTCCATAATCTTTGATTTCACCAGTTAGAAAATCGACCCATGATAAGTGTTCTTTGCAACTAGGCATTAATAACAGCTCGTAGTTTATTTATTTATTTTGCTACCGGGGTCCGAGCACTTGCAAGGCAGTTGGGGGCAGAACCACTGAGCTAAATCCCCAGCGCCGTAGTTTAATCTGTAAACCTCAGTTGCTAAGTAACCTTGAATCTTTTTTTTATTGGTGCTCATGATCGCGTCCAAGTCTTTGTACATTAAATTTGAATTTTTTATTTTTGGTCCTGGGGATCAAACTTGGGACCTTGTGCTTGCAAGGCAGGCAGCAGAACCACTGAGCTAAATCCCCACCATTAAATTTGAATTTATTTATAAAAAATCCTAGGGCCGGGGATTTAGCTCAGTGGTTTCACCACCTGCTGCTCAAGTGCAAGGACCCGAGTTCAATCTCTGGTACCAAAAAAAATCCCAATTTAAAGTGGAAGTGGGGTTGTAGCTTAGGGGTAGAGCAGTCTCATAGCATGTATGAAGCCCTGGGTAGCATCCCCAACACCAGAAAAAAGATAATAATAATAATAATAAATAGGAGACTGAGGCAGGAGGATTGCAAGTTTGAGCCCAGCCTGGGCAGCATAGTGAGTCTCTATCTCAAAATTTAAAAAAGTAAAAAGGGCTGGGGATGTAGCTTGCTGCTTCTGGGGTTCAATACTCACTACAGCCAAACAAGAATAATAGAATAAAATAATAAAAAATAAAAATAAAATTGAAGTGAATTTAGGAATGGTGATTCACAGGTGTGCATTTCATCATGCGAGATTTAGGGTTTTTGTTAGGGAAAGAAACAGCAGGGTTTAGAGCCTATCGGGAGATGCCCTAGAAGCCATCAGATGGCCGGTGCTGTTTAGAATGGTTCCCAGCTGGTGGTTACAGCTTCTTCACTGAGCTTTGCTGGTTGGAGTGAGATCATAGAGATGTTGCATACTGGAAATAATAGGATCTCTTATTGGAGTCATAGGGGAAAAGAGGAAAATGTGACTGTAGTAGAGATTTTTGAAAATATTGATAAATAACTAGACTGACTTTCAATGTAAATACCAAGTTTAGTTTAAGTTATATGGCCATGACTTCATGCTGACTAACATGAGCACTTTGTGAAAGCAAAAACTATTTATTGACACCCCCCCACCATGTTTATTTGTAGCATAGAATAAAATAATTGATGTTGGCAGATATTAGCTGAGGTTATTTTGGTCATAAGCAAAAGAAACCAACTTTAACTATCTGAAGCAAACAAGGATTTTTTTCCCATAAAGTTTACTGGTACATTTTAGGTCTACAATACAGTGACATTCATCATTGGGATCTTGTACTTTAATAAGATGTATCTTGGTTCTTATTTTTTCCCCCTTCCCCTGCCCTCCCTATTTACACCCCCTCCACTCTTCCCTATTTACAAAGACTTTGTTTCCATTTTTCCTTTTCTCATATTTTTTCTTTTCCCTTCTTTCTTTGCCCCTACCCCTCCCACTTCTCCTACCCCTTTAGACCTTTTCTTCCTATTTCACATTTTCACTTATACATTTTGATCCTTATTTACAATTTTAGTTTTTCACACCAGAGAAACTATGTGGTATTTACACACGTGTGTCCTATTTATTTCACTTATGAGGATGGCCTCAATGTGCATCCATTTAGCTATAAATGTCTCTAGTTTCTTGTTCTTTATGGCTGAGTAGTACTCCATTTTATAAAAAACAACCCACATCTTCTTTATCCAGTCTCCAGTTGATGGGCACTTGGGCTGTTTCCAAGTTTTAGCTATTACAACCTGTGCCGCTATAAA
>NW_004624805.1:4821617-4855065 GCF_000247695.1 Heterocephalus glaber
TTCTCTTGCAGTGCAGAAGCTTTTTAATAAGATGAGATCCCAGTTGTTGATTTTTTTTTTTTTTGATACTAGGGATCGAACTTGGGAACTCATACTTGCGAGGCAGGTGGTGGAACCACTGAGCTAAATCCCTGGCCCTATTCTTTGTGCTACTTCCCATGCTACTGAGGATTTGTTTATAAAGTCTTTCCCTCTGCCAATGTCCTCAAGAGTTCTACCTAACTTATCTTCCAGCAAGTTGAGTATTTCTGTTTTAATATTTAGATCCACTTTGATTTTAGTTTAGTGCATGGTGAAAGATAGGGGTCTAGTTTTAATCTTTGGCAGGTTCAAATCCAGTTTTTCCAACACCATTTATTAAAGAGGCAGTCTTTCCTCCAGTGAGGATATTTGGCTCCTTTGTCAAAGATGAGGTGTCTGAGTATGTCTGGAGTTGTTTCTGCATCTTTTTTTAGGGGTACCGGGGATCAAACTCCGGACCTTGCGCTTGCAAGGCAGGTGGTGGAACCACTGAGCTAAATCCCCAGCCCAATTTCTGCATCTTCTAATCTATTCCACTGATCCTTGGGTCTGTTTCTTTGCAGGTACCATGCTGTTTTTATCACAGTGGCTTTGTAGTATAATTTCAAGTTGGGGATTGTGATACCCCCTGCTATGTCTCTGTTGCCTAGAATTGCTTTTGCTATTCTAGGTCTCTTCTTGTTCCAAATTAATTTTTGGATTGTTTTCTCTAGTTCTGTGAAATATACTTTTGGGATTTCAATTGGGATTGCATTGAATCTGTACAGAAGTTTTGGAAGTATGGCCATTTTCTCTATATTGGTTCTTCCTACCCAGGAGCAGGGGATGTTTCTTATATCCTCTTCAATCTTTTTTCAAAGTGCTGTAGTTTTCAATGTAGAGGTCTTTTGCTTCCTTTGTTGATTCCTAGATATTTCATTTGTTTGGGTGCTATTGTAAAAGGAATTGTTTCCCTAATTTCTCTCTCAGTGAGTCTGCTGTTTGTGTATAAGAAGGCTATTGTTTTTTGAGTGTTGACCTTGTATCCAGCTACTCTACTGAATCTATCAAGTAAGTCTAGAAGTCTTTTGTTGGAGTTTTTTGGGTCTTCTGTGTAGAGTATCATATCGTCAGCAAATAATGACAGTTTAACTTCTTCCTTTCCTATCTTTATTCCTTTTATTTCTTTCTCTTGTCTAATTTCTGTGGCTAATGTTTCCAGAACTGTATTGAACAGGAGTGGTGATAGTGGAGATCCTTGTCTTGTTTCTGATTTTAGTGTGAAAGCTTTCGGTTTTTGACCATTTAGTATGATGTTGGCTGTTGGTCTTTCATAAATAGTCTTTATCAGGTTGAGATAAAGACCATCTATTCCAACGCAAACAAGGATTTTAGTTGAAAGATACAAGGGTAGAGATGTCCGTCCATCAGGGGGGCATGTGGAGCAGCCATGACTCGGGTAGGAAGTAAACCAAAGATAACTATGAGAATATTGACACATTATGGATCTAGCTAACTGCTATATTGAGGCAAACATGTCCCATACATATTCCATACATCTCCTTGCTAATCCTGTGATAAGCAAAGAGGTATTTTTCTTTTTTTTGGTACCGGGGATTGAACTCGGGTCCTTGTGCTTGCACAGCAGGCGGTGAAACCACTGAGCTAAATCCCTGGCCCAGCAAAGAGGTATTTTTGGCAGTACATAGAATACAAACCCAAGCACATATGTGGCTCTAGAATAATTCCATAGCACTGTTTGTTCATAAAATAGGTGAAGTTTTAAAATATGCTAACAGTTGTGGGGGGTTCTGAATATACACAAATTTTTAATTGCTCAGTAGTAGATCTGTTGATTTTTATGGTTTTGTGGTGAGTTTGTGTAAGAATACTGTAACAGACTGAAAGTTCATTGAGTATGAGCAGGAAGGATCTTTCAAATTTTAAGACTTTCATATGGAAAAGAGAGGAAAAATATCTTTTGGGCCAATACAAAGTGCTCTGAGACACTAAGAATACATATCCTGGATCCCGCATTTTAGGATACCCCCAAGTCTAACCATAATCCCCCTGTCATGAGGGCCTTCACTTTGCTATGTGTATACATTTTACATTCTGCCTTACAAACCTCTTTATGCCTCTCGAAAAGAAAAAGAAAAAAGAAAAAAAGGTCTAGGAGAGAATTGGATTCATCGACAGGCAAAGGGGGAGCAAAGTCACTCATCTTTGGCTTTCTGGTAGGATTTCTTTTCATTACGTGAGTGGAGAATAATTACGGTCTTTTGCTTATCTACAGTTTTATGAAAACAACTATACCTGGATTCTTTAAGAAATAGGGCAATATAACATTGATTTTGTAGTTGTACCTATTTCTGTTTATTAACGTAAGGTATAAAAGTATGTCCGATAGCAAGGAAAGAAAGAGGACAGCAAATACAACCTCAGCATTTCAACAGTAATTTTCAATTCTGGGTGTTTCCTTGTAATATTTATTCATCTTTATTTGTTTTAGTGTGTGTGTGTGTGTTTGTGCACAGACTATAGCTGTCGTGAGATAAATGTAAGGAAATAGGTGTGTTTACTGAATTCTGATGGTTTTTTTTTTTTGGTCCCGGGGATCAAACTGAGGACCTTGCACTTTCGAGGCAGGCGCCAGAACCACTGAGCTAAATCCCCAGCTTGATGGTCTTTAATCTGAAAACTACTGGCAGAGGGGGGTACTAGATACGTGTTGAAGACTGTAAGGCTGAAATATCTTTGAAAGCTGTTTCTTGTAGTCTGTGGACATCTCCTCAACTGCACTGTCTCTTTCCCTCGATTTAGCTGACCATGGCCTCACTAGGCTGGTGACAGCGTACTGTGAGCACGGCCATAAAGCCGCTGAGATCAACCCCCTCTTCCCGGGACGCGCCCCGCTGGACACCGTCCCTGAAATCCAGGCCCTCGTGCTTAGCCTGCAGGGCCCCTTCCGGACCTCAGGTAAGGGGGCGTGTGGAGGAGACTGCCCACCTGGGGTGCCGGGCGGCCGGGCGGGCTGAGGCTTCCATACTCACTGCAGAGGCAGTTCAGTCCGAGGTTCCGGAAGGGTCTGAACGGGCCTGTTTCCCTGCATTCAGGACTTACCAAACCCCGGTTCCGTGCCACCTGCTGCACATCCCGTCACTTTCACGGCACTCTAAACATGGTTGCCACCTGTGCCCTGCAGATGGGGAAGTAGACGCAGAGGAACTTGTGGCTGCCAAGTGGCAGCTGGGGGCGACCACCCGTTCGCTTCCATCCTAAAGCCTGTGCCCTCCTCTGATTTTCTTTCCCGGCCCAGGAAGTCAGAAACAGAAACAGGACTTAGACCTGGATCACTGATCATGATCTTGGGCTCCAGTCTCTTTCTTATTTATTTGTCTGGGATGCTACGGATGGAACCACAGGGTGCAAGCACTTATCCCCGAGCTGCATGCCTGGCCACACGCTGTTTTTGGTGCACGTGTGACCATGAGTCCAGTTCCAGAGCGTGTTGTCACCCCAGAAGGAAGCCCTGTACGCATTAAGCAGTCACGTGTCAATCTGCTGCCCCCCAGGACCAGACAACCACGAATCCGCTCCCCGTCTCTGTAGGCTTGCCTGCTGTGGACATTTCGTGTTATTGGGATCATGCATCTTGTGGCCTTTTGTGTCTGGCTTCTTTTACTCTGTGTAATGTTTTCAAGGTTAGCCTGGATTGTGGCATGAATCAGCGCTTCCTCATGTGGCTGGATAATGTTCTCTTTTATTATCCAGTTTGTTTATTATAGCAGTTTGTTTATTCTTTCATCCCTCCATGGACATTTGAGTTCTTTCTTTGTTTAGTCTTCGTAATCTTTGCTCCCTGAGGTACTTTGATTGTCCCTACTTTACAGATTAAAAAGTGAGCTTATACTGTTGTACCCAGTGAGAAAGAACCAACCAGAGACCAATATTAAATCCACACAGGAGTTTATTACTGGCTGGGACCTGAGCCAAGCATGGGACTCGAGCCCCGACTTGGGGGAGACAAACATGTTTTATACACCTTTGAGGCCAACAGCTTCTAGGCCTCACTATGGGATAGAACTAGCACAGCAAGCGAAAGGTACAGAAGTGGACCGTCCTACCGTTAGAACATTTGTAAAACAATAGTTGATTAATTGTTGTTTCTAAGAGACTCTCTAAGGGGAGGAGGTTTCTTAGCTTCCTCCTTCTGAGTTCATCTAAAGGGCAGGCAGGTGGGTCAAGCAGCAATATGGAGTCTGTCTTGTTAACTAGGGTCCTTTAATACAACGGAAGGCGGTTATACAACACACAAAGCTTTTTCTTTTTTTGTTGTTCTACTGGAGATTGAACCCAGGGTCTTCCAACTGAGCTACATCCCCAGCTCTTCTTTAAGTATTTTATTCTGAGACAGGGAGTCACTAAGTTGCTTTGTAGTCCAGGCTGGGCTCGAATTTCAATCCTCCTTCGTCAGCCTCCCAGAGTGCTGGGGTTACGGGTATGTGCCACCACTGCTGGCTGCAGAGCAACTTTTGTGAGTTGAAGAGTCAGCCGATATTAAAGATCTAAACACATGATTGTAAGAAGCCACTAGCAACATAAAGTAAATGTTTTGTTAAACTGCAATTGTAGGAGTGAGCAAGTAACTAATAACTGATGTGCTGATCTAATGCCACGTACAGACTGCTTCTCTCTTTGGCTGACATTCAAGAATATTTCCTTTACTTTAAGATGTTGCCTTGTTATTAATATTAGTCCATGTTTAACTTCACATCAAGATGGACTGTTCATTACATACTGCATTTCCGTATTGCATTATAGATATCAATGAGATGAACATTTTGGCAGATTCAGTCAGGACATATGAGTTGTAGCTATAAGGCGAATGGATGGTAGGTTTTAAATTGTGTTATCATTATTATCTCTTTTTTTATTTTTGGTGGTGGGGCTGAGGATCGAACCCAGAGCCTCATACTTGTTAGGCAAGTGCTCTACCACTGAGCTGCATCCCAGCTCTTAAACATTTTTGTTTTAAACAATTTTGAGGCAGTCTTGCTAAGCTGGCTAGGCTGCTTTTGAACTTATGATTCTCTTGCCCCAGCCTCCCAAGCAGCTGGGATTACAAGAGTGCACCACTATGCCTGGCTTTTATTTTTTTATTTTGTTGTTGTTGTGGGTAGTACTGAGCATCAAACCCAGGGCATACACTGTTGAGGATCAACACACTAGGCAAAAGCTCTGTCACTGAGCTACACCCTGTCAGCCTTCAAATTCTAGTTTGAAATTACAATAGAATCAAAACTTGGAACAAAGCAGCAAGGTCGTGTCTTTGTGAACAAAAGTGTTTTTTCCTCTCCTTGTTTTAGTAGTTCATAGCCTTTGACAATATTTTTAGTTTTGCCTTTAGAAAGAAATTTAAACAGGACTGAGAGTCAAGCTCAGAGGTGCAGCACTTTCGCTATATGAGAGAGGCCCTGAGTCCCATCCTCAGTCTGGGAAGGAGAGAGGGAGGAGGAGGGAGAGAAAATCTAAGTTAAGTGTTGCTGGTGCTTGGGGTCATTAACGGTGAAGTGCTCTGAGCTGAAGGGACGACAGTGTTTTGGTGCGCTCCAGAATTCTGTGTGGCATCACTGACCATTCTTTAAAACAATGTCTCCGCTTCTTCCTAGGGTTATTGGACATGGGGAAGGAAGAGGCCTCTCTGGAGGAGGTGTTAGTCTATCTCGACCGAGTCTACTGTGGGCCGATTGCTATCGAAACTGCCCAGCTCCAGAGCCAGGCAGAGAAAGACTGGTTTGCCAGGCGGTTTGAGGAGCTGAAGAAGGAGACGTTTACCCCCGAAGAGCGAAAACATCTGTCCAAACTAATGCTAGAATCTCAGGTATAAAAGCAGCGGCCAGTATCAGTGGAATAGATCGACTCATTTCCCGCGGTTGATGAAGGCGTTCAGGCATTGACGCTGAGGTTAGGCTCTCCCTCCCGCCTCACTGCTCCAGCAGGCGGAGTGACACACACCACTTTATTCCAAGCACGGACAGAGCAGACTGCCAGTCACTTGAACGACTGGTTCCCCTGAGTCCGAGTCATTTTGCTGGTGTGGTGGTGCTCACCTCCAGTCCTAGACTCTGGGAGGCTGGGGCAGGAAGATCACAAGTTCCACCCCAGCCCAGGCAATTTAGAGATGTAGCAAGATGCTGTTTCAAAATTAAAAATACAAAAAAGGCCTGGGGATGTAGCTCAGTGTGAAGGCCCTTGCTTCAGTGCCTAGTATTGGGGAAAAAAAGACGAAATCTTTAATATTTTGCTTCTTGGTATTTCCCAGTGGTCAGAATACTGTGCATGCATGGAAGACGCTCTCGGTGCAGAATGGGAACCAGGTTGTGCCGGGCGCAGGAGGGAAGGCTCTTCTGCCCGTGCGGGTGTGGGCAGTTGGACAGCGTGCAGCCTCGAGGCGTGGTGCTCTGGGTCCCTCTGCCAAAACCGCACCCTGCTGACGCTGTGGGGACCTCAGGCCAGGCTCTCTGCACAGGCCTGCGGCAGGGTTACTGCCTCAGCACCGTGGGCCGAGGCTGGCCAGGGTCTCCTGGGGACACCGCCTAGTGAGGGCCCCAGTGGCCCCCGGCGATCTGGCTCCCTCACAGCACAGAAACCCGCTGCCTTTCCCCAGCAGCTGGCCTCTCCCGGCTGGTGTGTCTAACCCGATGTCCCGCAGGAGTTCGACCACTTTTTGGCCACCAAGTTTGCCACGGTGAAGCGATATGGAGGCGAAGGGGCAGAAAGCATGATGGGCTTCTTCCACGAGCTGCTGAGGATGTCCGCCGACAGCGGGGTGACCGACGTGGTCATTGGGATGCCGCACCGCGGGAGGCTGAACCTCCTGACCGGCCTTCTTCACCTGCCTCCGGAGGTAAGGAAATTAATGCTGCAGACAGAATGGATTAATTTCCTGTACATTCTTTTTTTGGGGGGAGACAGGATCTCACTACTTAGTTCAGGCTGCTCTTGAACTCACTATGTAGCCCAGGCTGGCCTTGAACTCTCAGTGATCTTCCTGCCTCAGCCTCCCGTGTGCTGGGATTACAGGTGTGTGGCACGGCTCTCCTGTACATTCTTATATAGATTATTTCTTCTCTCAGGGAAGTTAAAGTTTGTTTTGTTTCCTGAAGAATGATGTAAACAGAGCGAAATTCTGTTTTTTGCAGCATGCTTTTCTTATTTAATACCAGCTGTTCAAATGACAAAGATTTACACAATTTTATACAGTTTTACCTTATAAGAAGCCGTGGATCCTTTATTTGCCGAGTGTAATGTTAATAGATTGTACTAAAAATAATAATGCAGTTATCTCAAGAGACCGCCCAGTGTCTGTGGATATACCTCATTGGTGGGGCATTTGCCCAGCACATGCAGGGCCTGGGTTCAATCCCAGCAGAGGGAAATGGGGGGACCCACAGTATCTATAAGGAATTGGATCTTGGTATTCCTGTTGGTCTAACCAACTGTTTTGTAAAATCACAAAAGATTTGGAATCAAGAATGAAGATTTTTGGGCCAGGGATTTAGCTCAGTGGTTCCATCACCTGTCTTGCAAGCACAAGATCCCAACTTCAATCCCCGGTACCAAAAACCCAAAAAACAAAAAAAGAGCAAAGATTTTTGTGCTAGGCAAATGTTACTTCTGTTCTAGGATAGGAGATTAAAAGTAAGTATAAATGTTGAAAAGTCTGCCAAAGTTAGGTGCAGTGGGCAGAGCTCCTGGCGTGATGTATGTATTCGCCTGGAGACCTGGAAATGTATGTGGTGTTAGAAGGATGTTGTGGGTAGGTCAGAGTCCCTGCTTTCTGGGACACTGAGGCAGAAGGATCGCTTGAGTCCAGGAGTTCAAGGTCAGCCTGGGCAATATAGCAAGACCCTGTCCCTTAAAACACACACACACACAAACACACACACACACACACACACACACGTATTCACACATAGCGTCAAGTCTGTGCGTCAAAGTCATCACTTTTACTCATACCTCAGTTGTTCTAATACATTGATAATCAGCTTTTAAGAGACAAATACCTTGGAAAAGGCAGAATATAACCCTAAAAAGATTATAGAGAGATATGTATTTCAAGAAATGTGGAAATTCTTAGACCAAAAATTATATTCCTAAAAGTTCCCAGATAAAACATGCAGAAATAATTACAAATTTTCATGTTTGTGAGAAACGTGCCCGCGCTGTGTGAGTGTATATATTCCATGTGTAGACAGGTTGATAAGAAGCTTTTGGAAACTAAAGAAAGTTTTGAATTAAACAGTTTGGGTACTCTAGAATAACATGGTGATTTTACCAAATGGCTTGGTTTGAGACTCAGCTTCATTATTTACTAGCAAAGGACCTTTAACAATTTACTGATCTGTTCATGTTCGAAGTGGGTCACACCTTTGTCTAGAAGACTGAAAAAGGAGTGGGAGGAGGTGCAGAGAGAGAGTTTGCGAACTGGGTGGCACGGGCTTCACATCTGCCCTGAGCGAAGCCTGCTGTCCTCCTCTCTCTACACGAGATACATTCCATCCTGTTACAGTCCTCCCCGCCTTTAACAAAACTCATGCAGAGGTCTTTGGGCAAATATATTCTGACAGGTGTGTTTTTAAAAAGTTGTTTATGCTGGGTGTGGTAGTGCACACCTCTGATCTTAGCACTCAGGAGCCTGAGGCAGGAGGCCATCCTGGGGAACATAGTAAGTTCAAGGCCAGCCTGAACTACACAGGAAGAACGTGTCTCAAAAAACAAAAACAAAAACAAAAATGTTGTTTAAATTATTGCAAGGCAGAGATTACTTGCTGTTTGTCTCAGATTAGACCCCTTTTAAAATGTTAGCACTTCATTTGATTCCGAAACTTCTTAAAAGTTCAAAGAAACCCAGCAATTAGAAGTCTGTGGCTATCTTTATATAATTCATGTTTGTAATAATTGCAAAAAGATTTACATGGCATTTATTTTTATTGTGTTATTTAAGCTACTTTTTCTCTAGTCAGCATTGTGACAAAAGACACTTTTACTTGTGTGTTTATCTATAATAGCTCATGTTCCGTAAAATGCGCGGCTTAAGTGAATTTCCGGAACATTCCGTGGCCACTGGAGACGTCCTGTCTCACCTGACCTCCTCCGTGGACCTGGATTTCGGGGCGCACCGTCCCCTGAACGTGACAGTGCTGCCTAATCCTTCACACCTGGAAGCTGTGAACCCCGTGGCCGCCGGGAAAACCCGGGGCCGGCAGCAGGCACTGCAGGACGGGGACTACTCCGCAGATGGCGCTGCTCGGCCCGGGGACAGAGTCCTCTGCCTGCAGGTACTTGGGACTTGGAGAAGGAGGCCCGTGTGAGTTACCTGATGGGTATGGGCTGCCTAGCCTCCCCTCGAAGGGACAGGTGTGAACTTTGCTGTGCGAGGCTTTTCGGTTCACTGTAACCCCATGTGTTGACTCTTGGTGTTAGTTCCTTGTGCCCTGTGACTTCCGTTCAGGAAGTCCTTGCCCAGGCTGATCACTTCTAGTGTCTTCCCTGCTCCATCTTCCGGCAGTTTCAGTGTTTCTGTTTGTACATCTAGGTCTTTAATCCATTTTGATTTGATTTTAGTGCAGAATGAGATGCGTGTCTAGATTCAGTCTTCTGCGTGTGGATAGCCCATTTCCCAGCACCACTGGTTGAAGAGGCTGCCTTTTCTCCAGCCCATGTGTTCAGCCCCTTTGTCAAGATGGATGGGTGAAGGTGCCCGGGGTAGTTTCTGTGTCTTTTCCTCTTTATGTTTGTGCTGGTACCGTACTGTTTTGTTATTATAGGTTCATAGTATGACTTGCAATCTGGAATTGTGCTGCCTCCAGCTTTGCTCTTTTTGCTCAGGATAGCTTGGCCATTTTGAGTCTCTTCTCATTCCATATAAATTCTAGGATCATTTTTTCTAGTTCTGTGAAGAATGTTGGGGTTTGGTTTTTTTTGGTACCGGGGATCGAACTCAGGAGCTTGCGCTTTCGAGGCAGGTGGCGGAACCACTGAGCTAAATCCCCGGCCCTAGAATGTTGGTGTTTTGATAGGAATTGTGTTGTGTCTGTTTCACTTTTGGGAATGTGGCCGTGTTGATGATACTGATTCTGCCTCTCCAGGAACAGGGGATGTCTTAAATAAAAAAAATTAGACCACAAAAAGCAAATGACCCAAAAAAACCCAAATTAAATGAACAGACACTTTTCAAAAGAAGAAGTACAAATGGCCAATAAGTACATTGAAAAATATTCAGCATTACTAGCCATTAGGGAAATGCAAATCAAAACAGCTCTGAGATTCCATTTTACTCTTGTCATAATGGCCATCATCAAAGACTCAGAAAACAACAAATGCTCCTGAGGATATAGGGGAAAAGGGACCCTTCTACATTGTTATGGGAATGAGAACTGTCACTATGGAAATCAGTATAGAGAGTCCTCAAAGCACTAAAATAGGAATTCCACTGGACCTACTTCTACCTCTCCTGAGTATCTTCCCAGAAGAGTTAAAGGCATCCTATTAGAGAGATACATGCATACCCATGTTTATAGCAGCACAACCCGCAATAGTTAAACTGTAGAAACATTCTAGATGCCCTTCAGCAGATGAATGGGTAGAGAATGTGGTATATCTATACACAGTGGAGTCTTATTCAGCAATAAAGAAGGATCAATTTGAATCATTTGTA
Organism: Heterocephalus glaber; assembly: GCF_000247695.1. Next base: position 4,832,341 of record NW_004624805.1, read on the forward strand.
GGAAAATGATTGGCTCTTAAAACCATGTTAGGTGAAATAAGTCAGACACAGAAGGCTAAATATCACATGATTCCTTTTATATAAGAAACCCAAAATGTAGATAAATTAAAGAGTAAAATAAAGGGGAGACGGTAGGAATCAGGGAGCCAGGCTCTTTGGAGATGGGGGAAGGGATCAGAGGAAGGGAGGAGAATAGAAGGTAAGGAGGGGTGGGGAAAGGGGTGGAAAATGATCAAGATAGGACATGTATGCACTAATTCCCTGCCAAGTACTACGTATCACAAACATACAATGAACCAAAGGGGTAAGTCAGAGGAAGCCGGACAGAAGCGGAGCTGGGAAAGAACACATTCCTGAGGTGCCCTCTCGTATAGTGACCATGGTGCGCATTGCACACAGGTGCACAAAGATGAAAACACATAGCAGATGTTCAATAAGGGGGAAGGGAGGCCAGAGAACGAAGGAGAGGAAGTGGTGCGAGAAGGTGGAGGGAAGGGAGGCCAGGGTCATCTTTCCTCATGAGGGCTAACTTGTGCCCCTGCCCAGATGGCATGATCACACTTTCACTGGTAGTTAGGAAAGAAATGAAAGGACTGATGTGGCTACTTCTCCGAAACTGTGGCTCTCCAGGAATTTACACCGTATGCATACACGGAACAAGGCTACAAAGGTGTGGATTTACTGTAAAAAAGGTTCCCTCACCCGGTGTTGAGTGGAGTAATGGAGGTAGCACAAGGTCTGCTCTTAGCAAGTGTTGATACTCTAAGATGCCACACATGGGTTCGGAAGGTGTGGACTGGAATTTCACTAAGGTGAAGTGAAGCCGTGCTTCATTAACTTAAGCGAAAACGCTTCACTTCTATGAAAATGACACTGCTTAGGCCATTTCCTATGGCATTTTTAAAAAACCTACTTCCAGACATTTTTTTCTTCATTCACATTTGGTCTTTCGCTGCTGTTGTTCTTAGAGCCAATGGTTACCTCGCCTTAGGGAGAGCAGATCATGTTATTCAGTTCAGCATTTTAGCTGTACTTGACAATCCCCTTTTAGCATGAAGTCAGTAGAGCTCTTGTTTTCTTCCAAGGTCTTGTAAGGTCTGTGATGCCCTCATTATTTGCTTTAGAATTTAGAAAAAAAAAGATTGCCCCTTCTCCACCAGCTGTATACCGGATTTTGTGGTGATTTTCTGAATTGCAGAAAGTTCTGGAAGGACAGCACGTTTTAGACATCTCTCATAATGCTTACTTTTCCCTCAGACCCTCTTTCCACTTGTGTGTGTCTCACTTTTTGCTCACACCTTCTTGTCTTTGTTGTCACTTCGCCTGTGTGCAGTTGCCATGGGAACCAGGCTGTTTTCCTGCAAGGTTTCCTAGCACTCCTTCTGCGATGCTGCTGTAGGTACCGGACTTTTGTGTGCAGCTGAGGACCTGGGGCACAGGCGTGTTGTAGTTGGTGGTGGCTGCAGGAGGAAAAGGAGCTTTGGAGGCTGCCTTTGAGATAAGCTTACCCATTCTAGGCCCCTCCTAAATACCTTTAGGAAGTCAAGGGAGTAGGGAGAGGATGGTTATTTGTATTCCTAGTAGTATTGTGAAACAGTTTATGCCAATCTGAAAACCTAAACTTCTTAATCCCATGTTTCTTTTTCTCTCCTCACTCGAATTTTAGGTCCATGGTGATGCTTCTTTCTGTGGCCAAGGGATTGTTCTCGAAACATTTACGCTGTCTAATCTCCCACATTTCAGAATTGGTGGGAGCATCCATTTGATTGTCAATAACCAGCTGGGCTATACCACCCCGGCAGAACGAGGAAGGTCTTCTCTGTACTGTAGTGATATTGGTATGTAACACGGGCACTGATGTCCCTGGATCCAACGCGAAATTCCTAGAGAAAGTTCTGGCTCATGCAGAACAGTGAGTCTCACTGATTATCCCATCCCATTTGTAATTTGGCGTCAGATATGATCAGTAGTCATCAAAAATGTGAGCAAAGTTAACATTTCTTGTCAAGTCTGAGTGTGGGATTTATGTATTTATTTGGTTTGTGTGCTGGGGATGGAACCCAGGGCCTTCCTTGTGCATGCCGTGCAAGCTTTCTACTACTGCACTACATCCCCAGCCCTGAGAATAATTTTTGAATCCAAAGAAATAAAAGGAGGATGGACAATTTTGCTGCATTAACCTGAGTCTTGGAGAGCTGTCTGCACTGTGGTTTTAGCACCTTAGGTGTCATTTCTCTGAGTGGGATAGGGCAGGGGCCACTCTCAGCTAAACCCTTCCTCCCAGCCGTGCTGGAACCCTAAGGAGCTCAGAGAGGGGTGGGCTGAGTTGTATGACATAAGTGCCCGTGTGTTTTGTGGACAAGTTTGATTTCTCAACATCTTTCTCCCTCTCCCCTACATGAGCAGCCTGGAGGAGGGAGGGGTCTTGGCCTGGAAGCCCCATCCGTTTCTAAAAGGTGTCCGCTGCAAAGGCACAGGCGTCCCCATGCGGGAAGTCTGGCACCCCAATCCCTCATCCTTTCTTAGACTCAACAAACCGTGGCAGCCAAGGGCAGCAGCACATTTCTCACATGTCCCCTCATCTAAGAGACGGCAGATTCCTCTGCAACAAAAGCTCAGTCCTCCTTTAGACCTTCAAGTCCTCTTATTCCACACTATATCTTTTTCTAAGGGGAGAGGAGGTCAGAGCAGCCACATTTCAGAAATGCTGTCATAATGGTTTTAACACCTTTCTACTCTTCTTCCTTCCTACTTGGTAGAATCAGGAACAATTTTGACAAGTTGGTGGGGCTTTATATACTTTAAAAAAATACTCACACTTAGATGTTTATGTTCAGCCTTTCATTAGATGTTCTGGTGGGGAGGTAACTGGTGCCGTGAAAGGCGTAGGGAAAGTGCTGTGACTTGTTTCAACAGTTTTTTGCTAATTTTTAGGCTGAACAATGATGGATGGTTAGAATTCACCTTATTCTGTTTAATTAAAATCAGCATTTCTCTTTAAAGAGCCAAAGAAACAGATAAAGGTGGGAGCTAAGAGCGTTCAGTCTTAAATGCTTATGTAGCTAGCTGAAGGATCTGGTAGAAATCAGAGAGCAACACCCTTAGTACGACAGTGGAGTAAGTACTTTTGAATATTCAGACTTGAAGACCCCAAGATATTAGGCAAAAAGGACACGTTTGAGCACTAAATTTGGTGAAATAGTCTGGTCAGAAACAAGATGTGAAGAATTGAACTCAACTTGTTTTAACCTATGGAAATTAGCAGTTATAAGAGAAAGGTAGAGTTTTTCCTACTCCTTCCTATGTTATAGAGTTACAAGGAGTTAAAAGAACTGTTAGGTGGTAGGAACTACTCACTTTTTATACCCAGAGCATGGAATGGATTTTTTTCCTTGGGTTGTCTATGTGATATTTTTGTGACTTGTCTGAGAGAGAGAATGAGGATCCGTTCTGGAACTTCTCTTTGGAGAAAATCCATCTTTTTCTAGGATGGATCTTTTAATGCCCTTTTATCTCAGGAAGAAAGATAACAATGGCAATAAGAAAATAAATATTAACTACCATGTGCCAGGCATTGTAAAGCACTAACACTTTTTAGTCCATTGGAGACTGTCGGTAGGAGGTAGGACTAGACTGAGGTTCTTAAGTTTACCACAGGCACACAGCAAGAGACAGAGCTGAGACTGGTGAGCTGGACCCCAAAGCTTGGGTTGTTAAAGGCCAAGCTAAATGGGCTGTAGGACATGGCTGATTCTGGGTTAACCGGGCTGCTTCATACCTGTGTCCCTGTTCAGGGAAGCTTGTGGGCTGTGCCATCGTCCATGTTAATGGAGATCGGCCAGAGGAAGTGGTCCGGGCCACACGGCTGGCTTTTGAATATCAGCGCCAGTTCCGCAAGGATGTGATCATTGATCTGCTGTGCTACAGGCAGTGGGGCCATAATGAGCTGGATGAGCCTTTCTTCACCAACCCAGTCATGTACAAAATCATCAGGTACAATCGTAAACCTTTGTTAGATACCCTCTGACCACACACACACACACACACACACACACACACACACACACACACACTTTGGTGCTGGAGATGGGACACAAGACTTTGTGTGCTAGGCAAGTGATGTACCCCTGAGCTAGAGCCCCACCCCTATTATTTTTTAATAGATAGTCACGTAGGTGAACTACTGCCTTGGTTTGCTTAGGACATGGGACTTGGGACTTGTAGTGCTAAACTGGCATGGTCCTGGCCAAGCTGGGATGGTAACTGTCTCAGTCACTTTCTCTTTGGTGGATGAAACACCTTAATGGGGAGCTTAATGGGGGAGAGGTTCATTTGGGGTCAATGTTTTCAGTCCGTGGTTGGCTGGCGCAAGGCAAGAAGGGCATTTAGGAGTGTCTGGTGGAGGAAAGCTGCTCATGTCATGGCGGCCAGGAAGAAGAGAGAGAGGGAGGAGTCAGAGAGGAAGATACACGCTTCCCGGACACACTCTCGGGGACCACCTCTAACCAGGCTCCACCTCCTAACCAGAAGTCACTGTTGAATATACTGTCCCCTTGGTCCAAACATCTTTCAGATACATGAAGTGTTGGGGTACCCCCTAGATCTAAACCGTAGCATTCTGCCTGTGGTCCCCAAAAGACTCATGTCCATTTCTTCAAGCAAAATACATTTAGTCTACCTTTCAGTGTAGCCAAAGTTTTAACATTCTAGTATTACTGAAAAGCCCAAGCTCAAAGTCTCCTCTGAGATTCAGCATAAACTCTAACCCATGAGCCCTGTTTTTTTTTAAAAAAGTTAAATGGGCTGGGGATTTAGCTCAGTGGTTCTGCCGCCTGCCTTGCAAGCACAAGATCCCGAGTTCAATCCCTGGTACCAATAAATAAATAAATAAATAAACAAACAAACAAATAAATAAATAAATAATTTTTAAAAGTTAAATACTGCTCACGTACAGTGGCACAAGATAAACATTCCCAGAACAATAAAGAGATAGAAAGGAATCAGACCAAAGCAAGACCAAAACCCAGGAGGGCAAACATTAAACTCCAGTCTCTGGGACAAGCTGTGGTCATGAGATGTGAACTCCAGAGGGTTTGGGTTTGAGATGTGAACTCCAGAGCCACCCCTCTGACTCTGCTGGTAGTTGTGGCCTTCATGGCCTCTCTCTTGGGGTGGCTTTGCTTACTGCCTGTGGCTTTTCTCAGATGGTTCACATTCCTGGCTTCTCCAGCCTTCTGGGGTCTCCACTGCACCTTCAGCTTCACTCACACTTCACACATTGCCTTCTCAGGAGCACCCTGCCTGGCCTCCCAGGCCTTCTTCTGAAATCTGAGTGGAAACCTTCCTGACCCCATAAGTCTGGCATTCTGGATGTCTGTAAAACCAGCACCCTGAGAAAGACACCAAAGTAGAAGTATACAGGCCCCCTTGGATCATGGCTTCAAGGGGCTCTGAGTGACTGGATAGCCGAGCACTGTGAACTGAATCCTAGGAAACCAATTTCCTAGGCTGTCATTCTGGAACACCATGCTTTGGGGCTCTCTTCTCAAAGCAGAGTCTTCCACTCTTGCACCTTTGAGCCTACAAAGAGTGGGTCTGCCCAATTCCTGAGGTGCCTTCAAGCCATCTTTGGTATTGTCTTTATGTAAAGGACTTGGCTCCTATTTAATGTTAATTTGAGCAACCACGCTGTCCTTTGCTCCAACTCTGCAGGTGCTTCCTTTCTGGCAAAACTGAAAACTTTAAATGGGCTTTTTGGTCCTGATTCTCACTATAGATCTTCTCAAAGCAGCAAGCAATACCCATGCTACAGCCTGAATGCTGGGCTGCTTTGAGATTTCCTTTACCAGATTCATTAGTCCATTACCCCTAATCTCAGTCTCCCATAAAGTCTCAGGAGAGGAGCAAAATGTAGACAAATTTTGTGCTAGAGTGTAACACACATGGCCTGGAGTTCACCTGGCAATGGAGTTCTTGTTCCTAACCTCAATCTCCTGAGCGTGGTCTTCACATCTGTTTTCTGTTGGCATTTTGGTCTTCTGAGCTCTGAGCAGGATCCCCCATCAAGCTTAGCTTACAGCATTTTAGGGCTTCTCTGGCTAGCATCTCCAAACCTTTCTAGACTTCTGCTATGAACCTGTTCCAAAGGCTTCTGAACCAAGTGGTCAGGTATTGTCTGGCAATAACCCCAGTCCCAGTAGCAAAATCTGCCTTAGTCACTTTCTTCTCTGTGGGAAAAATACCTAACATCCAGAACGTAAGGGATGGGTATTCTGGCTCAGCACTTCCAGTTCATGTTGTTCTGGCTCTAAGGCAGGCAGGGCATACTGAAAGTGTCTGGCAGAGGAAAGCTGCTGGTGCCCTCGTGTCTGGGAAGCAGAGAGAGAAGGGAGGAGCTGGGGAGTGAGACTCACCCTTCCAGGTCACATCCCAGGAGCCTCCAACCAGGTCCCACCTCCTAGTATCTCCTCAGGTGTGAACTCCTCAGTGGACGAGTCCATTGGCCCACAGTCCAGTTTCCTTCCAAATACATGAGGCTTTGGGGAACACCCCGGATCTAAAGCATAGCAGTCATCTGTGGGTCTCAGGGGCATTCTCCATCATCTTCAAAATCCCCATATTTCCTCATTGGACAGAGAACGGGCAACTTAACAAATTCCTGAGCAGAGGCAGATCTAGCTGCTTAGTGTGGCATCGGCAGGGTCAGGAGCAGGATCTTTATGTTCACGTCTCCAGACCCTAAGTGTGGACTTGCTTTGTCCCTAGCAGGAAGTAGCACAGGAAATTCTAATGCACGTTTAGAACTCTTCTGTGCAGGACAGCAACCACTAGACAGTAACTGGCCACTGAGCACCTGAGATGTGGCCAGTGCCGGTGGAAATGTGCTGCAAATATAACATACACACCAGATTTCAAAGACGTAGCAGATGAAATAGAAATGTAAAATATTCATAATTTCTATATTGACTAGATCTTGAAATAACAGTAGTTTAGATATATGGACTTAAAATATATTGCTAAGACTATATCCACCTACATCTCTTTATTTTTTTTGATGTAACTGCCAGAAAATTTATTTTATTATTTTTTTTGGTACCAGGGATCGAACTCAGGTCCTTGCGCTTTCGAGGCAGGCGCTGGAACCACTGAGCTAAATCCCCAGCCCCAGAAAATTTAAAATTACACATGTGGCTCACATCTTATTTTCGTTGGACAGTGTTGATGCAGGTGGTTAATGTGGCCGAGAGGGACGCTTAACTTTGGCATTTCCCTTTCCAGACACTACAGAGTAAAACAGACCTCCATATAGACACACTCTCGCCCTCATAGACGGTAAATTAAAGCAGAGGGAGGGACTTGGTGGCCCTCAGCAGGCCTTCCTGCTCGGAGGGAGCAGACAGCGTGGCTCGGGGGGCCTGAAGCTGCTGTTGGCGTAGCTCTGAGCTCAGCGGTTCCATTGAAACGGTCCAGCCCTTCAGTTTTATCTGGATGAAGTACGATAATATGTTGACAAATTTTATATTTTGAAGGATTATTATACAAATGTAAAAGGCACACTTGTAATATTTTCAACCACATGCTCATTATTACAGTTAAAGGACTAGAGCAGCCTGAATCTGAAGGTGGGAGCTTAGGGCTCACCCTTTTTGAAATAAAGGGTGCTCTCTATGGACAGGTAAGGTGGGTCAGTCATATAAATAGCTCTCTGAAATTTAGCAATTCATAGAAAAAGCCCACTCTTACCTAAATATAGACAAAAGCTTACAACGGTAAATTTATTTTCTCTTGTTTGCCCGGAGGAAGTTGAGACTCATGCGTGCCTTTAATTGTTTATTTACCTAATTATTTTGTTAATTTATTGAGGTGAAAGCCATAATGTACATTTTTCTCCATTAAAGTGGACAATTCAGAGGCGTTTAGTGCATGCACGGTACTGTGCAGCCACCACCGCCACAGAACATTTCCTAGGTGCCTTTTAGTCGCTAACATCCTGCAGTGCCCTTGACAATGGTCGCCTCCGTCTCCTTAGATTGTACAGATTTTCTTCCCCCTTCTCTTGACCAGAGCCCGAAAGAGCATCCCAGACACATACGCAGAGCACCTCATCGCCAGCGGACTCACGACCCGGGAGGAGGTGTCTCAGATAAAAGCCTCCTACTATGCCAAGTTAAACGACCATTTGACCAAGGCGGCCCACTACAGCCCCTCGGCCACCAGCCTGCAGGCCCACTGGCAGGGCCTGACTCTGCCCGCCACGCGCATCACCACCTGGAGCACAGGTGTGGCCCTCGACCTCCTGCGCTTCGTCGGCGCCAGGTCTGTGGAGGTGCCCAGGGAGCTGCAGGTGCACGGCAACCTCCTCAAGATGTATGTTCAGGTGAGGGCCCTGACGCCACCCGCTGCTGCTTTCTGCTTTTGCTCAGCAATGGGATTGATGCTGGTCTGGTCTTCATGGTTGCTAATTCATTTGACAAAGATCTAGTGTTTATTATTAAGATTCCAGGAACTCATCTGAGGATTTCTCTCGATGCTGAGAGTCAGTTGACTCAGATTTTGCCTTTTTTCCCATGTAGGCATTTGTTTAATGTTTGATATATTATATGTACCTAAAATGCATGCCTATTATAAAAAAGAAATACAGAAATGTCTACTTTAATTTTTCCAACTCATAAATAGAACACACTTTAATTCTTTCAGGTAGCTTAAATAAAGGACATAGAAATCAACACATGTACCCCACAGGTAACCATTTAGACCATTGAACATGCTGAGGTTTTGCGTATCGTCTTTTGCTAAGTATAGGCTGACAAGCTGTCCTGGTTGGCCTGGGACTTAAGGTTTTCTGTAATAGAGCACTTTGAGCACTAAAACCAGAAGAGCAAAGAGTTAAGCATGTTCATCTTTTTCAGCCTGGATAAAGGCGCTCTATCCTCTGAATTATTTTTAAAACACTTGAAGTTTTTATTAGAGGTGTAGAAATCATATAACAAACTACACTCACCACCTAGCTTAAGAAATCAGATACTCCAGGTGAAGTTTGCAGTACCCTCCTGATTCTCTCTCCTCTTAGCTCCACGAAGGTGACCACTGAGCTGCAGTGAGCCCTGGCTCTGCCTGTTTTAGACTCTGTGTAGTTGCTCTCGTGCTCTTGTGTATCCATCCATACTATTTTGATTCACATTGGTGTTATTGATTCTCACCATAGTTATGTTAAAGTTTTTTGAGCTCCGTGTGAAAAAGGATGTGGGTGCTTAAAAATTTCTCTTCTCCTGCCTTCTGCTTTACAGTCCAGAATGGAGAAGGTGATGAGCGGGACACATTTAGACTGGGCCACTGCAGAAGCCCTAGCCTTGGGCTCTTTACTTGCTCAAGGTAAGGTGTTCCTCTTTAGCCTGACAGCCGAGAGAGAATGCGCTCATGGCACTGGTTACGTGTGACTTCTGAGATTCTCTGCGTCACAGCTTCTTCCTTCCCATTGTTTGCATTGGCTAGAGAAGTTCTAGAAACGTGTCACATGATAGCATCACTGAATCACAGTGTGAGTCACATGCCAGCGTTCATCACAGAGTGCAGACAGCAGAGCAGTTATGCCTGGGACACACCGGGCTCACTGTACAGTGTGTTAGAAAGATACTCTCTCCAAAAATTATAGGGCAAGTAACGACTCTCCATTTCTACACAGTTTTGCCTTGATTGTAGACGTTTTGACATAAGAAAGGATTATTTTAATAAAGAGAATCTGTTATTCTAAGGAAATTCCAAGGATGAGTGAAATCTTGTCTGAAAAACATAAATTCAGGCTAACCATGTCTTATTGTTAGTTGGATTATTCACAGGCATCTGGATTTTTTTTTCCTTGCTTGCTGCTTAAGGTTTTAATGTCCGTCTGAGCGGTCAAGATGTTGGCCGTGGGACTTTCAGCCAAAGGCACGCAATGGTGGTTTGCCAGGAGACCGACGATGCCTACATCCCCCTGAACCACATGGACCCTAACCAGAAGGGGTTTCTGGAGGTAGGCTCTTTCCAAATCTAGTGTCAAATCCAGTCACCACTTACTACACTTACAGGCTGCTTAAAAAAACAAAAAACGGATGTCAGACACTTTGAGTTCAATTTTTTTTTTAGTTCAGTATTTTTTGAAATAAAGCAGTTCAAGTGGGTGGATGATGTTAATCCATAAATGTGGAATGGAAATAACAGACTAGAGAGTAGACTGGAGCTATTTTAATCTGACCACTTACCTGCATTCATATAAATGGATGTGCATTTTGTCAACTCAGAATTAACATTATAATCTGTGTATTGTATAGTTAGTCAAAGATGTGAATAGTAAGCTAGCATTCCTTGTCTACTTCAAACAAACAAACACCAACACTTGCTGCGGGTAACCTGTTTCCCTAAGGTTTCGTGGGCATTTCTGTCTGCCAGTCTCTGCTGTTCTCTTCAGCATCTTAAGGGCAGCAGCTGAATCTTTTTATTTTTGATTATCCAACAATTGGTGTAGAACTCAGCACATGATCTTTACAAAGATAAGTTATTATTTAAAGTAAATTTAATGGCATGGCACCTTCTTTTCCACAATAGCCATTTGCTAAATCTTGAGTTTACTGGTATTTTCTAAAAAATGTGTGTGGCAAAAGCAGTATTCCAGGGCCGGTGATTTAGCCCAGTGGTTCCGTCGCCTGCCTCGCAAGCGCAAAGACCCGAGTTCGATCCCCAGTACCCCCCCCCCAAAAAAGCAGTATTCCAGGAAGATTACTTGAAGGACCTGCAGCTCAGCTTTTCTGTAGTGAGTCTAAAATCCACCCAGATTGATGAGCTAGAGAGAAAGTGAAGTGTCTAGTGTCCTCCCCAGCTTACATGAGCCTTGCCCTGAATTGTGATTTGATATTTAGAATCACTTTTGAATATTAACATGCTTTTTAAAAGCTCTGATTAAATGTCTCATATCAATATGAGACAACGTTCACTATTTCTTTTTTAACATTGTGTTTGGTATTTAATTTTTTCGGGTTTTTTCTAATAGCACATTTGCATTACATAATGATTTCATTCCTTACGTGGAGTTGGCACGTGTACATAAAGACATCTCAATTCTTTTTTCATCCTCTTTATTTCTCCTCCCTCCTTTCTTCCTCCACCTTTTGATCCCGGTCCCATTTGAAATAGATCTATCTCCCTACTTCCTATTATTTATCTTTCCTTTTACACTTTATTTATATTTTGGATTTTTCATATAAAAGAAAACATGAGATATTTAAACTTATGTGTCTGATTTATTTCACTTAATATTATGATCTCAAAGAACATCCATTTTCCCACTATTTATACACAGTGGAGCACTATGGTGCCATAAACTTGAGTCATATGTAGGAAAATAAATGTCCCATGAGCTGCGAGTGTAGCTCAGTGGTAAAGCCCTTGCCTAGCACACACGAGGCCACCAGTTGAATGCCCAGCACTGCCAAAACAAACAACACAACAACAAATTTTCATTTATTGTCTGATACCATGGGGTTTGTATGAAGACCCTGGGAGAAACCCATTTGATCTTGGCATTGCAAGGGTCACACTCTTCTGAGCAGTGGTTTGGTTTCATTAGCTGCACGGAATTCGGTAGGTGACCTGCGTTCTCTTACTAATGGTGGCTTCAAGGAAAGGCTGGAGGTCAGGCGGACCAGTGATAAGTGAGTAGGTCCTCGGGGTCTGCCTTTCCCCAGCTCCTGTTCTGTGTCTCGATCTTTATCTGTCTTGTTTCATGCCACTTAAAATCTGTACTGTCATCTCATGTATTAGGTATATTTATAAACCACTTTCAGTACTTTTTAAGGAATAAATAAATAAATTCATTAATCAGGAAAATGAGGCATCTACATTTATACAAATGTACAAAGTACAGCTTGTACTTTCATAGGAAGAGGAGCAGCTGCACTCACTTGGGGACCTGAGGAAATGCTTAAGAGAAGAAGCCACACTTAAGCTGGGAATTGACGGTCACTAGTAGTTGTCTAGTCTAAGAAATACGGGGAAATATTCTAGTTGGACCCAAAGACATATAAATTCTGTGGGGTGAGAGAATGTGACATGCTTAGGAAATTACAGATGGCTTCAGATGGAAAGTAGCCACAGGGGTAGGCAGGGATGGCCACGTAGGACTGCCCCTGTTGCGAAAGGCTCGAGATCACATGGAGAGGGTCCATGCAGGAACCGTGAACCATGCAGGAACCATGTGGACAGGTTTCCGCATTAAACGAGACCGGGCACATTCGGGGTGGTTGGCCACAGACCAGATTTGCGTGTTCTTATAGAGAACACCCCGGCAATGCTCTGGAAGCCTGAGAAGGATGAGAAAGTAGGACACCACGAAAGGACGCTCCTCAGTGTTCTGTGAGGAAATCACTGGGGTCTCAACCAGGCTGCTGAGGGCAGAGGAGCCAGGTTTGATGATAGGACTGGGTGTTAGAGTAGGGGAGTAAAGAGACTGCTGTCGGTTACGTGCTGGCCTCCTCCTGTGGACACCTGGAGGATGATCAAGATACCTACTCAGATTACTGAGGACAAAGAGCAGCTTTCGAGAGAAGACAGTAGAGTCTGTTTTGGACATTTGAGCCATAGATGTTAATGTCGGGCAGTTAGATCTGCATTCAGCAGCGTATTGATTCTGGCCCTAAGCTATGAGTGCAAGTAATCAGGGTATAGAAGTATCTGAAACCGCAGGGGTGGGAGAAGCTCTCTGAGAGCAGAATGAGAAGATGACCAAAGGTAGGGTCCTGGCGCAAACAGCACTTGAAAGGCCAGGCAGAGGGAAAATATTTCACAAGAATGTCAAAAGGCAAGAGGAGAAATGGAAGTCACTGGGCCATTGTACCCAAGGAGGGAGGGGTCGTTTGAGAGAAGAATAGCATGCATGCTGCACTTAGGTAGTGGAGGGTGAACCTCATCTTGAGCTGTTTCCATGGAGGGAGTAAGAGTAAAATCTGGATTGTGCAGAGGCCCCTGGCTTAGGCTGGTTTGATTGGAATTGTCCTACTTTACGGTGGTGTAGAAGTGATAACACATTCAGTAGAAACCATTCTTTGAAGGCTGACTTTCGCTCTTTTCCTTGGCTAGTGACGTGTTGGAAGAATGTTAGGGTAATGGATTCTAATCAAGCACAGTCCTCCTGAAGTAGAGACAACCAAGACTCTGCAGTGCACTGGGTTGCTCTGCTAGGACGGTTGCAGATGAGGGGTCATAAATGTGTTGTGACTGTCAGTATTTTCACCTTACCGCAGGTCACAGGCTGAGCAGCATCTGTCCTTAATGAAAAGGTGAACAGGAGTCAAGAGGTGAAGACAGGTGGGCAGGAAGATTAGTCTTTCTAAAAGCTCGGCTGAGAAGAAAGCAATGGGCTGGGGGAGCCCAGGTCAGGGGGATGAACATTCCTTGTTTTATTCTGAAGCTTTTGATTGACTGTAGACCGACCAGAGAGAACCAATGAGGCGGAGTTCAGAAAGGAGGACTTAGGTGATGGAGCCGGGCCCAGAAGCACAGAAGGCAGGGTGGATTCAGAATGAGTATGCCAGCCTTGGGAGGGAGACAAGAGGACAGGGCGGGGAGTTGCAGGGTGGAAGTTGCATGCCTGCTGTAATCCTCGGTACAACACACACAGCAATCTGAGAAGTGTGGCGGTCTTTTTAAAAACTAAAATAAGATCATATCTGGCGTGAGAGTCTGAAAAGATAAATTATGCATTATCCCACCATGCTAATAAATAATCCATTGGTTTTTTTACATGTGTCATTGTTCTTACCTATATGTCACTTTTGTTTTTGATGACAGGGTCTCTTTATTAGTTCAGGCTGTCCTGGAACTCACTGTGTAGCCCAGGCTGGCCTCAAACTTGTGGCGATTCTCCTGCCTCTTCCTCCCAAGTGCTGGGATGACAGGTGTGCACCACTGCACCCAGCTACAAATTTTTATCGTTGTGAATAAAGCTATAATTTTCTCTGAGTTTTTGAAAATAAAGGCTTTATGAGTTATAACCCTTAAAATGAAACCTTTCAATGTCTACAACGAAGCAGTTTTTAGTAGAGTCACAGAGTTGCACAACCGTCGCCAGTGTCTCACTTCAGAACTTTTCCTTCACCGCGAGAGGAGACCCCAGACCAGGAGGAGTTGCTGCCGGTCCAGCCTCCCCCAGTCCCTGGCGACCCCTGAGCAGTCTGCTTTTTGTTCTCTTAAAATGCCTGTTTCGGACATTCCAGATAAATAGACTGGTGTAAGGTGGGGCCTTCCGTGCCTTGGTTTTTCCACTTGGCATAATATTTTCAAGGTACATCCGTATTGTAGCAGGTATCAATACTTCATTTCCTTTTTATTGCCAAAATATTCTATAAATATGCAACTTTTAAAAATTTTTTAAAGAAATTGAAGCAAACACAAAATTATTATTATTATTATTTTTGGTACCGGGGATCAAACACGGGACCTTGCGCTTGCGAGGCAGGCAGCTGAACCACTGAGCCAAATCCCTGGCCCCCACAAAATTATTTTTAAATATTTGGTATATACTACAAAGGAAGTCTTTCTCACCTTACACCATTTGAAAGCAACTTGCTAGCCTGATACCCTATAGTACGTATTTCTTACAAAAAAAATAAAAGCCATTCTCTTCCGTCACTCAGCAGGCATCCAAATCAGGATATTAAAAGCCACACATTACCAGTGCAGCGTCATGTTGCATTTAACTGTCTTGTTCCTTTAACCTCCTCAGATATTAATTTTGTATTCTGCCTTTTTTAATCTTAAAATAACATGATGGTTCTTTTGATTTATCATGCAAATATGATGTTAGAATAATGCATCCTGGGCTGGGGATTTAGCTCAGTGGTTCCGGTGCCCCGAGTTTGATCCCCGGTACCAAAAAAAAAAAAAAAAAAAAAGAATAATGCATCCTAACCAAAGGCAGGCATTCATTTTATAACTTTTCCATCCTTGTTTTATGACATTTTAAAAAGAGCTGGGGATTTAGCTCAGTGGTTTCGCTGCCTGCTGTGCAAGCGCAAGGACCTGAGTTCGCTCCCCGGGACCAAAAAAAAAAATACAAAGAGCTTGCGTAGCATAGACTTACTCTCAGCTCCAAGGGTGCATGATCTGAATATATTGCTTATCCTTGAAGAAAATCTTTAATCCTCATAATCTAACCTTTTTCTTTACCTCTCTGTGTCACCTTTTCCCAAACGCATCCCTGATTCTGAGCAGTAAGTACGTCCTTCTCCAGGGAATGTAGTGATGAAGGAAAGCAAATCCCCTCCCGCCCCTCCTGGCTTTCAGCCTTGGGTAGCAGCGTGAAGCCTTATCCCTGCGGCCCCTGTCGTGGGTGCCCTGGCATGCAGTTTTGATTCTCGTCTTTGGAACTAGGTCAGCAACAGCCCGCTGTCCGAAGAGGCCGTCCTGGGATTTGAATATGGGATGAGCATCGAGAGCCCGATGTTGCTGCCCATCTGGGAGGCTCAGTTTGGTGATTTCTTCAACGGAGCCCAGGTCATCTTTGACACATTCATCTCTGGAGGTTGGTGTCGCTGTAGCTGGGTGTTGGATGCCCTGCTCCAGCCGCATGGGGACAAATGAATGAAAAGAGCCGTGGCTGCTCCTGAGAGCCCTGTGCACCACAGTGCCTGGAGAAAGAGCCGGGTGCCATCCTCCGCCCCCTCGCACACAGCGGCCCCAGACAACGCGATGAGCTGTTGAGATGCACTGGCTCTGTCAGCGGGAGGCAGGGTGCCTGTCTTACCTGTGCAGGGGGTACCTCCTGCCTACTGGGGAACAGGCCTGGCCAGGTCTGCCAGCTCCTGGGCTGTTTGACTCCTGTGTCCATTCCTGGTGTGTCTTGGGGTGCCCAGTAGCCAGTGGCCACCGTGATCCAGTGAGGCTCTGTGGTAAGCGTCATGTGGCCTGACCCTCTTTTCTGGGGGTTCCACTATTAGGTTTTGAATTTACGCCTCAGGTCTTTCCAATAGTTGGGGTTCTCTGAAACTTTGTCGTTGTGAGGAAGAAAAGTACCTGAGGCCCCTGGACGTTTGGCATTTCCAGAGAAGATTCTGCAGTGTCCCTTGCCCTCCATTGGAGGATGGTGGCCTGGGTGTCGGTGTGGTGAGGAAGCAAGGCGCTGCCCATGCTTGCTATGAGTTGTGGCTGAGTGGGACTCAGTGGCTCCTGCCATGTGGGGAGCCAGGACACTCACCTGTGAGACATTCACCTCGTCTTCTACCCACTGAACCCCAGCCTAGGTTAGCACCCTCCAAAACGGATATGTTCCCCCTCCCTGTGGTGTGACAGATGCATGGAATGAAGAAGTTATGGAGGCTCAGGCAGCAAAATAATGTTTGTTTCACTTTGCAGCTCCCAACAGACTGCTTGGTTCCTGCTCCATAGAGTTCTTACCCTCTCCCCATGCTTTCTAGGAGAGGCCAAGTGGCTCCTGCAGAGTGGCATTGTGGTCCTCCTCCCCCATGGCTACGACGGGGCTGGCCCGGACCACTCCTCCTGCCGAATAGAGCGGTTCTTGCAGGTGTGTCGGAAGTCTCTGGGCTCCCAGAAATGCTTTCCCGCCTCCCAGGTGGTTTCAAATGGAATTACATACAGTGTAGATTGGTTCATGTGCACCTCAAACTGTAAGAAATTGTAGTGTTTGAATAAAATAGATTTAGTGTAAAGTTGTTTGGCTCAGATATGATCGTAGCACAATTTCATGGCAATTGAAATGGGTTTTGGAGCTCCTGCCTAGCATGTACAAGTCTCTCATGTATGGTTCAATCTCCAGCACCACAAAAATTAAAAATTAAGTAATGGTTCCCATGTGGGCCAAAGCAGTGGTCCCACGTCAAGCTGATCGTTAGAACCCCCTCAGGAGCTTTCTGCATAAATGGACATACAGATACAGGGGCCAATCCCACGTCAGATTTTCAGGAGTAGGACATAGGAATCTGTATTTTTTTAAAAGTAATGATAGTGTTTTTATAAAATGGTCCATGATCATTAAAACATTTTAAATATTGTCTCAGGAATAACTATTGTTCTAATTTGGTAAGAATTATCATGAATACTGACTGGAATTTAAGCCAGGTAAAGATGAGAGAAGAGACAAGGGAAGAGTGATGCTGGACAGTGAGAAGGTCATAGGATCAGCAGGTTGGAGGTCTACATGAGCTTGAAGGATTGGTGGAGGACACGCATTAAGGGAAGAGAACTAGAAAGACAGGAAGTGGCAGTCAGGGAGTGGCATGCGCAAAATGGAGTTGATGGAGGGTCCTGTACTGACTGTAACAGCGATGTGACCTTGTGCTATCTATCATTCGAATGTTCCTCTTCCCCCAGTATTTGTATGCTGAAACCCTAACCCCCAGGGTGACAGTACTAGAACACAGGGATGGGGCCGGGGATTTAGCTCAGTGGTTCCAACGCCCACCTGCCCCCGCCTGCCCCGCAAGCGCAAGGACCTGAGTTCGATCCCTGGTACAAAAAAAAAAAAGATAGGGCTTTGGGAAGTGACTGAGTCACGAGAGTACAGCCTTACGACTGGGATTAGTGCCTTGTGAAAAGGGCCCACAGCATCAGCTCCGGCCTTGCACCTCACGAGGGCACAGTGAGAAGGAACCAGGCACAAATCGGAATGGGCCCTCACCAGACACCAAACCTGCTGGCGCCTCGACCTCGGACTTCCCAGCCTCCCAAACTTTAAGAAATAAATTTCTGTTGTTTATTAGTTACCTAGTTCGTGGTATTTTCTTATAGCTCCCTGGACAGATTTAAGACATTGAGGGAATGGGTTGTTCAGGTAGAATGGACGATAAAGTTGTTGGAGGACATGAGTTAAAGGAACCAAAGAAGCCAGGGTGTTAAAAGGATCATCTATGTACAGAGTCTGCCCAAAAAAGTGGATACACACTTCAGAAAAAGGAAAAGCGTGTATAAATATTTTTAATATTAAATTTATTGAGACATCATGAGATTCATCCAAGTTACCTTGGCCTCTACAACTCCAAGAGGTGCTCAGCATGGTGGCCCTGAGCTTGCAGACATTCGTTAGTATGGGAACTGCTGCTCGGGTGACTTGGTCATTGTGCTGGTTAATGAATTCGCGCTTACCTTGAGAGTTAGCGCAGTTCTGGATGTGGAAGACCCACTTACGGAGTATTGTTGTCTGAGCAATATAAAAGAAGAACAGGGCCAGCAGCGTAGGGGGCTTTCTGTGATGTATGATATCCTCTAGGGTCCCCCATATGAAGGTGACACCATCTATTTAAAACACATCATAGGTTCAGGGATTTAGCCTTCCTTGAAAGCACAAGGTCTTAAGTTCGATCCCCGGTACCAAAAACAAAAAACACATTGTATTATTTTTGTTTTCCTGAAGTGTGCCTGCATTCTTTCTTGGCGGACTCTGTATATATGAAAATGACCAAGACCATGTGAGGATTGCTGTGAGGCGTAGTCAGTGTGTGTAAACTGTTTAGAACAACAGCTGACGTTTTTGTATTTGCTGCTTATTTTAATTACCATTTCATCTGCTTTCACTGTGATTATCTCAAGCCCTTTGTTTACATCATTAATTTTATTTTTAGCCCTGCAAAAGGATTACAAGTGTTAAGAAGAGTCTTTGCTGTTTATATAAGTGCTTGCTTATTTCTTCTGCTTTCACTGTGATTATATCAAGCTTTTTCTTCATGCTGTTTACAGTATTTTTAGTCTTGTCAGTTTTTGTTTTATTTTATTTTATTTTATTGGTGTATGTTTTTGATACATAATAATATATCCATCCTGGGGAACTGGTAAATACACATTTTACATCTTACTCATTTTTACTTCTTCTTCACCTTTCCACTCTTTCGTCCCTCTCTATCCCCAGATGGTCTTCCCATCTCTTTACAGTCCACCTCCAAATTTGCTATCATTTTTAAAATTTTATTCGATGAATTATTTATATTTTCATATAAGATGGACCATACAATATTTGACCTGTTTCTGATTTATTTCACTTAACACTGTGGTCTCAAGGCATGTTCATTTCTTGAAAATGACACATATTTATCTTCTTATGGCTGAGCAGTATTCCATTGTATATATATACAGCACTTTCTTTATCCATTCATCATTGATAGGCTCATAGGCTGCTTCCATTATTTAGCTTAAAGATTTTAAATAGTTGGTGGTTGTTGTTCTAAACTCAGTTCATTCCTGAGGCTGATTGTAACTCAAGTTGGTCAGAGTCTCTCCTGTATACAGGCACATCTGTGTCAGAAGTACTTCTCAGCCATAGGAAGGATAAACTTGAGATATTTCTAGGTAAATGGATTCATTTTGAGACCCTAATCTTAACTTGTCAACAACCCTGAAATGACATCCCTCCACATAATTCCTCAGATACTATAGTTATGAAGTAGTCCTAGTCTTGTCAGTTCTGTGCTTGATGTTTCTTATTTGTCAGATCTGTAATGGTAGATTTGGGCTCTCACTTTATTTTCTTAGCATTATGCTTTCCTTTCTTGTCTAGTTCTTTCAAACTGTCTTTTGCATGCTTCATTCCTTTCCTCGTCCCTCCCCCTGCCTAATTATCTGGTTGTGTGATGTTTCCATCGTTGCTCTGTCATTTCAGAGGCTTGCTAGCTGCTCAGATAGGGCGTGTGTGAGCCCCTTAGACATTTGCCCAGTTGGTACCAACTTCCGCTTCTTGGAACAACAGTTGAGTCAGGCTCCAGTGGAAGGGGCGAGCTCTGCCGCCCTGGGGGCCTCACGGCCAGGTTGTTCCCACTCCTATTCTCAGGAGCACCCTCCCTGCAGGGCTGCTCTCCAGTCAGCAGGGAGCAGCGCTCCCCCTGGCTTCCGGGACGTGACACTTCACGTAAGCTCTGGAGCGCCTTCTACTCCGGAAAAGCTTGCCTTCATCTCCCCAGGTTGCCCTCTCATCCCCCCTGTTTCAATTGTAGTGGATGAGCTAGAATGCTTATGATTTTTGTCAAGTCAGTTTCTTTCTCTCCATGGCTTTTTGAGGAGGGATAGGAGCCATATTTTCAGTTTTCTATCACACCAAGATCTTCTGAGAATTAATTTTCTTTTTTTTAAATTTAAAAAAATTTTACTAGTACATGTTTGCAGTAATTAATGATTGCATTCACTGTGGGGAGTTGGTACATGCACATAACATATTTTTTTAAAAATTAAGTTTATTGGTACATTTTAGGTATACAATATGACAGTCATCATTGGAAATTTGCACCTTTACATAATCTCTCTTGGTTCTTATTTTTCCCCCTTCCCCTGCCCTCCCTGCAACCCCTCCATTCCTCCCTATTTACAAAGACTTTGATTCCATTTCTCCATTTCCTCATATTAATTCCATTCCCGTCTTTCCTTTCCCCTACCCCTCCCACTTCCCCTTCCACTTTGCCCCTTTTCTTCCAATTTCACATTATCTATTATACCTTTTAGTCCTTATTTACACTTTCAGTTTCTCAGACCAGAGAAACTATTTGGTATTTACACATGTGTCCTATTTATTTCACTTGAGTATTGCTTCAAAGTACACATATCTTAATTCTTTTTACTTCCTCTTCTCCTTCCTTCCCTTCTGAGCTTTAATTTTCTTGATCCTAACTTTTTAACCTTGTTTCTAGCTGCTTTTCATTTTGATATTGTCCTAATACCCACACACACACAGACAATAGTTTTGCTTATTTCATGAAGGAGAGTGAGATTCTGTTAGTGCTTCTTCTACCATCTTAGCCCCGCAGAAACCAGAATCTGTATTTTTTAAAAATGTCCACCCAGAGGATTTTTGCTCTCAGTTCTCTCTGGGCACAGCTGTGTTAGACAGCACAGAACTGGATCAATGGACAGAGCCTCTGGAGTGCTCCTTTGATGAATACTTCACGGGTCATGAATTTATCCCCTGGTATTTTTAATGGAGAGAAGTATCTTTCACTCAGGGAGGGCACATGCATTTCCCCCTGGCCAGCGTGTAGTCTTTATGATTGAAATAAATGATCTGAATGCTCCTCTCCTTTCTCCCCCAGATGTGTGACAGTGCAGAAGAGGGGGTGGACGGGGACACTGTGAACATGTTTGTGGTGCACCCGACAACTCCTGCACAGTATTTCCACTTGCTTAGAAGACAGATGGTGCGGGACTTCAGAAAACCCCTCATTGTTGCTTCTCCCAAGATATTACTCAGGTTTCCTGTGAGTAGAAAAGGCTGGTAACTATGACTTTCTCTTTTAGTCTTTGTTTCTTTTTTCAATGGTGGGGATGGAATCCAGGGCCTTGTGTCTGCTACTCAAGCTCTACCACTGAGCTACATCCCTAGCCCCTTTTTATCATTTTTTGTATTCGACTTCTATTTTCTGGATCTATTTATATTTCTAAATTATAGAGAGACTTTAGCTTCAATTCACTTTGCTGTTTTCATTTTTTTAACCATCTACAAATAATTGGAAACGGTCTTTCATTTCCATTCTAATGAAGGATACAGGTAGCAGATATTATCACACTGGCTTCCTAATCTGAACAACAACAAAAAATGTTTTGAAACCCAAAGGCCTAAGCACTTCTGACAGAAGTGCTAGGATCAGAGCTAGAGCCGCACCTGTGCTAGGCAAGCAAGCGCTCTACTACTTAGCTACAGTCTCCACCCATGATTTTTTTTTCCTCCTTAATGATTTATCAAGGTAAATCCAGTTTAATAAGCATGAATATTATAATAGTATATTGTTATAGTTCTTTAAAAAAATACATATATGCTTGGATTACTTGTTTAAGTGTTAAGTGCATAATATATTTTTTCAAATCACAAAAATATATTAGTTTTCAAATGGTAGCATCCAAGATAATATATAGTACTAAGAAGATATTTATCTCATCTAGTATAATTATTTTCAGTTTCCTATGAGAATTTATTTGGGTGCAACTGCCGAAGTGGAATTTAAAATCCAGCTGTTCAGGACTACATTACGCTGCCCCCAAAGGTGGCAGAGGAATTGAGGGGGTTGAGGGAAGCTGCGTGGGATTTGGTTCCACTTGTTTTAAGCAGGTCCTGGTGGTGCCAGGGGAGCAAAGAGGTCCTCATCCTCAGGGGTGGCACTCCACGGCACGAGAGTCAGCGCCCCCTAAAATTCTGCAGTCCAAGTGCCTCCTCCTTCCATCGCAGCCCTGGCCCTGGGAGTCAGTGCCGAGGACACGCCCTTCCAGAGGTTTCCAGCAGTGGCAGCAGTGGCAGCAGTCCCTCCAGTGGTCTGCTTATTCTGTCCCCGCCATGTTCCCAGCAGCCTCAGTGTCAGAACATTCAGGAAAAATCAACGTAATCCCTCTAACACAGGTTTTCTGATAAGGCTCTTTTAACACAGATTTTTTTTTTTGGACAGAGTCTCACTACATAGTTCAGGGCTGGCCTTGAACTCACTGTGTAGCCCAGGCTGACCACAAATTCACAGTAATCCTCCTGCCTCAGCCTCCCAAGTGTTGGGATTACAGGTGTGAGTCACCATGCCCAGCTATCACAGATATTTGTATCAGTGTTACAGTGAGCAAGTAAAAATGTGAAATCACTATAAATCATTTCTAAGAAATACACATTTTTTGTTTTCTCTCTCTCTCTTTTTTCTTTTTTGCAGTGCTAGGATGGAACTCAGGACCTTACTAGGCAAGCTCTCCTACCACTGAGCTACACCTGAGATTCTTTTTTTTTTTTTT
>NW_004624805.1:4866979-4883388 GCF_000247695.1 Heterocephalus glaber
GGCTCAGAAGCCCCTACCTCTGGGCCCGGAGCAGGGGGACTCAGTACCTTGGTCTGGTGGTCTGGTGTCCTCTGCGTCTTTGTAGTGTGGAACCAGGTGGCTGCCTGTCTGCAGCAGGGTCTGTATTCATATGTTTATAGCAGCTTTATTAAGAACTGCTCCAAACTGGAAACAATCAAAATGTCCTCCAACTGGTGAGTGGATAAGCACAGTTCCCTGAAGCAATAAACATCTGTACCATATCATACTGCTCAACAGTAAAAAGGAGTGAATATTACTATATGCAGTATGGGTGAATCAGACATGTGTTTTTATTAATTAAAAGATGTGAGACCCAAAATGCTACACACCGTAGCAATGATTCCACTGTGACATGTTGGAAAAGGCAGCACTGTAGACAGATCTGTGATTGCCAGTGCTGGAGGGTGGGAGGGGGATTTGACTATAAAGGGCCAGGACGAGAAAATGTGGGGCATCGATACAACTGTTTAGTATCATGATTGGGGCAGTTGCTACCCGACTATGGATTTGTTGGAGAAAAAGATAAGCAACACTGTGCCGTATTGGGAAAGTATGTTTTTAATGGAGGTTGGATAACTTTGTATCTGTCCACTTATCTATCCATCCATTCATCCACTCACACCCCCTTTTGGTGTGAATATGTGTGTGTGTGCATATATATATATATATATATATATGTATGTATGTATGTTGATTTTTTTATAGATTTTATCTGGAGCCAGGAGGAGCCCCAGAACATGGGTCCATGGTTTTTTGTTTCTCCAAGATTTGAAAAGCAACTGGCCTGCAAGGTAATGGCTCTTTCTTTTAGTGGGGTGTGTGTGTGTGTGTGTGTGTGTGTGTGTGTGTGTGTGTGATTTCTCCCAGAGTGCCAAAAGATGGGTTTCTATTACCAGTTCAGTTCCTTAAAGATAAAAATGCAAAATGTAGCTGTAAATCAGGCACAGTGATATACTCATGTAGTCCAAGCTACTCAGGAGGCTGGAGCAGGAACCTTAGTTGAGCCATGAGTTCAAGACCAGCCCGAACAGTACAGCAAGACTCTGGCTCAAAGACAAGAAGGAAAAGAAAATCTACATTTAAACTACAGCACGGTGCTTGCTTCAGCAGCACATATACTAAAACTACAGCAATACCTCAGTTCACAGATGCTTGTGTTTGCAAACAATTCAGTTCACAAACAAAAGCATTTGGCAAAATTTTGCTTCCATTTGCAAACTCTGCATTGGGTAACAAACATGGCCATGGCCATCTTCCCACACACAAACACAAATGTAGCCATCTTCCCCAAATCGTAAAGCATAGTAAGTTTGTAAACCAAGGCACCATGTATTCCTTTAGAAGGAAACCTGAGTGTTTATGGAGCTGAGTATGTGTACGCACTACGGGCTGAGTATCCTTTATTCAAATGCCTGGGACCAGAAGGATTTCAGACTTCTGAGCTGCTAGGACTTGGGACTGTTCACATAGATTTTATTGACTGAGTATCCTTAAATTCTGAAGTCCAAAATGCTCCAAAAACTGAAACTTGCTGAGTGTCATTTCGATGCTATAAAAGTTTTGCATTTGGAGCATTTCAGAATTTGGACTAAGAATGTTCAACCTGTAATACTGTAATTAGTTGTAGTCAGAAATAGTAGGCACCCTTGCCTGTTGGCCCCTTGCCCACGACCTCCCCAGGATGCCTCATTCAGGCCTAGGAGAAAGAAGCAGGATGAGAAGAGGAGAGGAGAGGAGTCTTGTTTGCAAGGCTCAATAAATCAAAGGCTGGAAAAGTTCTGATTTCCATTAGGAAGGAAAACCAGAAAAGTTTTCTCTTCGTGCTGCTTTGGTTAAAACTTGGTTCCCAGTTTGTTTGTTTTTAACAATAGCTTCCTCCTGTGTGGCTGAGACCCTCTTGCCTCAGCCTCTCGAGTCATTTCACTCATTTGATGCTAGTTGGATAGGCTGAGATCATTTTCACATGTAGCTAGTTGGAACGAACTAAGAAAACTCTAAAGTGAAAGCCAACTGACAGTTACTTAAAGAAAGGACATATGCAAAAAACTTGTTTCACTGTAGCGCTCCTGGAGTTTAGTTATTGGTAGTAGCACCGTGTTTCTCTCTAATCTATTCTCCGTAGCTCATTATTTCTCTGGAGAGGTTATTCCTGGTTAAGCAAGCTAAGAGGAATATACGCACTTTCTTGGTGGAACTTAGCAGGGTTCTGATCCGGTCACAATGTCCTTTGATTCCTTCTCTGCTCCAACGACAGCTCTGTCTCGTGAGCCGACCGCCCTTGGCAGCGCCTGCGGTAGGGATTGGCACACTGCACCAGCAGCAGCACGAAGACATCCTCACCAAGACCTTCACTTGATGATGTCCTTTGAAGAAAGACTACTTTCCTATAAGCAAACTGCCTGCTTCCCCTGCTCTGCCCCTTTCCCTTGGGTAACATGAAAAGTCTGTCTTTCTCTAGTAGGTTATGAATACACCAATCCGACGAGTAAATTTTATCCTGAAAAGAAGAACAGCACTACGTTTTGTTTAGATTTGAGTGAGCTGGAGAACCAGGTCATTAGCTAGATGATTGTGGGGTCCCCTGGAATTAACCACATGTGACCGGGGAAAGTTCTTCAGCCGGGATTTAGAGTCATGTATGGATGACCTCAGCACTGCTGCTTTTATTTGTTTGGTGTATGTCGCTTTCGTTAATTTTTCCCTTTCTTTTTCAAAGTCTTGTGGCTGCCAGTATTTTCATTTTATGTCTTCTCCACTGCCCTTTTCCAGCTACTGTACTAAATGTTCTACCTGACACCAGCAAAACTAGATTGTCCCTGATGCTTTAAGCTTAGGTCCCATTAAATACAATCTTGGGATGTATGATCTTCTAGCCCTATACTTTTAAATCAAGGAGTTCTAGCTATAAGAAAATTGATTTATGGTCTATTTGGCCATAATCTTTTTCCCAAATTGTTCTTGCAGTCCTACCTTATGATTTTTAGCTGACTTTGGTGTCTGTCTTTTGGTGAATTGTGGGAATCCAGCACCTAGTTAATCAGTTTTGCCTCTAAAAGTCCCAGCCGCAGTATGTTTGTCTGTGGTATTTAGACAGCACTCTAACTGTGATAGAAAGACTTTCCCAATGCTGGGTGTTGTAGGATTTCTTCGAGGTCCCCAGCTGACTCACTCTGAACCTAGGACTGGATGCCTAACTGAACAGCAGAGTGTGTAGCTTCACTGGACTCGCTGCTGTGGAGCCTCTGCAGCTACCATCCTTGTGGTGTTTTTCTGAGAAATGAGGGGAAATACTGGGACTAGAATGTACCCACTCCCTCTCTGCTTTTAACAGCAATGAATTGGCTGTGGGCTTCAGAATCAGTGTGTAGGCTGTTCTGGCCACAGCAGTAGATTCCTGGTTTACATCTCCAGTGTGTGGTTCAGTATAATGATTTAACATTTCGAGATCATTCTCCTCCATCTTCGTTCTATCTACCTCAAGGCTTCCTTCTTGTCTCAAACCTTAAAAATCATATAATTTAGCATCACTCATGTAAATCACTAAGACCACAAAGGTCTATTTAATGAGAAAATAAAAGCATAATGCCATTTTTTCTCAGAAGTCTTGGTTTCTTGAATTAAAAGATTTTAAATGTCTAGCTAGAAAAGGAAATAGATGTTTTAAAAACTTTTTGTTTAGCTATCTGTAAATTTTTCCCTAACTTTATACTTACTCACAAGCTTATGATTTCCTGTTACATCTTTTCCAGCCTGAGCTGAGAGGAAGATATCCTGGCATCTCCTTATTCCTCTCAGTCACATCTGCGCCCTTGCAAAAGGAGCCATTTGAAGAATTTCAATCCAATATCCATTACCTTTCCATTGCCAGCACTGCAAAACAAATGCATTGCCTTATTTTAGTTTCTTAAAAATTTACTAATGTGATATTTGTATCCTATTTATATCTATTCCCTGTGTCTAGGACAGTTTCATATTCAAAGAAAAATAGAGCTTAAATTTGATAATCAGTAAGTCAAAATATTAACCACGGAAGAATGTTAATTTTGCTTAAATGACACATTACTCTTAGTAAAATAAAATTTTATTCTTATAAGAACCATTTTGCTCAGTTTTCTTATGTCTTCCATATGCACAGTACTTGGAAAATATTCTGAAACATGGACTTCTTTGATTTTTCTGCATTTCTTTTGTAAAGTTTTACTGTTTTGGATGTAGCTCAGTGTTTGTATTCTCGCTTAGCACGGATGAGGCCCTGGTTCAATTCCCAGAACAGGCAAAAAAAAAAAAAAAATTATTTGACTGACAACTGACAGCGTTCCCAAAACTGAAGAAATAAGGGTTACAAAGGAAGGACGTCACAGATTATGAATCAAGACTTTTGGATGCTGAGTTTCTGAAAGCTTCACTTACATTTTTATTGAGTGTACTTGGACATTCGGTTTTCAATGCCAGCTTCGTATCGGATCCAGGCTGAAACAATCATTGTGGGGTAATTCAGACAAAATGTTTAAATCCTTAATATATAACTACTACACAGAAAACTCCCAAGTTACTTTATGGAAACGATTATTTGATGCTATGTTTTCATTTAAATCTGATAAAAACTCTAAAGCAGACTCATTTCCCCACTGGGAATTACAAAATTAGTCAATTTTAGGAAAAATGTATTCAACTTCTATTACTTTAGTGTTGCTGCTGCATTGTTCCCTCTTCTGACACATGATGAACCAGCTATAAATAAGCAAAAACAATAAATGGTCTTTTAAGTACAGAATGGTATTTCATCAACAGATATGTTACTGAACACCTATGCCAAAATGGCATTGTTTTGGATCTTAGAAATACATGGAAGTAAAAGATAAAATGGTTACCCTTGGTCTTCAATGAACAATCTGAAAAGACAAAGCATTTTAACCTGAGAGAGAGAAATTTTCTGGCTGAATTTGTTAAGCCAATGTGAGAAGTCAAGGTAGAGGGATACCCCTGACAGACGCAGAGTAGGTAATGATGTGGTTTGGGTCTGCAATGGCCCCCAAAGGTTCAAAAAGCTCCACAGCTAGGAGCTGCCGGGAGGTGTTCAGGTCATAGAGGGTGTGACCTTGGAGGGGATAATTCCACCCCAGCCCCTTCTTCTTGCTGTCTGTTGGTTTCTGTCCATGAGGTGAGCAGTTTTGATCCACCATGCCCTCCCCACCCGGATGTGCCGCCTTGCCACAGGCCAAAGGGCCAGGGCCGGTCTGTCATGGACTGGACCTTCTGAAGCCACAAGTTGACTCAAACCTGATCTCTGATTAGGTAATCTATGGCATTTGTTATAATGATGGAAAGCTGACCAACAGAGGTCACATACAGTGGTTGGACAGGGAAGAGTCCTGGGTATTGTATAGTCTAGAAAGATTGAAGAATGGTGGAAGAGTAATTTGCGAAAGTTATCCAGAGTGTTAAAGTGTACCCCCTGGCTCTTGCCTGAAACATGGGAACTATCCCAGATACACAGTAAAGAGAGGTACAGGCTACTCTTCTTCCATCTGTTAGATTTTTCAGTGTAGTTCATTCTTACTGAAAGGACACTATATACATGCAATTAGCTGACAATTTTGTGTCAAAACTGCATTTATGTCGATCGAATGCAGGATACTGATGATAACAAAAATTAAGGCCCCTCAAGTTTACCATGCAGTAGGGGAGATTAGACAAGTATGAAAATGACTAACAGAGTACACTGAGGTAAAGATGAGTTAGAAGAATGGGAGATTGCGACTGTAGTAAATCGTTTTCCAAAAGTGTCCATCACTTCTTCCAGAAGCTTCCTCCTCTTTTGCTCTCCTTGAAGCTGAGCAGACCTTCCTGGCTGTCTACAAACAGTGCAGTAAATGAGACGCTCAGTCACTGCTAGGACGTACCTTGGCACCCATCGACCCTGTCGTGAGGAAGCCCAGGCCCAACGGAGGAGCCATGTGGAGGTATTAGAGCTCGGAGCCAGAAAATGCATAATTTTCCTCTTTAGTATGGATCTGAACATTAGAACACATCCTTGGATCTGGCTGTATGTTCTTAGTTACAGTAGAGGAGGAGTCTCATAAGCTCTTAACTACATATGATATGTCACATCTTTATAAAATTCCAGGAGGCTACAACCCAGGCCTTTGGTACCTGTGTTTTTTTTTTCTAGTCCTGGGGACTGAAACCGAATCCGGGGCCTTCGCACTGCGCTACATCCTCAGCCCCACCCCTACTCCGCCCGGTTTTTAAATTTTGAGGCAAGTTCTCGCTAGATTGCTAAATTGCCCAGCCTGGGCTTGAACTTGCAAGCCTCCCGCCTTCGCCCGCCGAGGCCCGCCCCGAGGTACTGGACTGGCGGACGCGGCCTCTCCCCCGCCGCTAGGTCGGTCAGCCCCCTGCCTGGCGCTGGGCCCGCCCCTCCGCAGCGCCGGCGGTGACCATGGCAACGCGGCGGCGACCGGCCAACCGCCAGAGCCGGTCTGGGGGCGGGGCCGGGAGGCGTCACGTGACGCAGGCGGGGCCTGCGTCGGGCCGGTGGAGCGTGACGGGGCAGCCGAGCTCGGGAGCTGAGCGGAGGCAGCGCCGAGGCCTCGGGGCCCTGCGAGCCTCCCTGCCGCCATGGGCAGTGAGTAGCGGCGGCTGCCGGGCTCCGCGGGCGCGGGCTCTGCCGGCGCTGCGCGCTGCGGGGCCGCGCCCTCGGGGTCTCCAGCCGCGGGCCGGGGATGCGCGCGCCGCGCCGGTCAGCGGCGGAGGGCGCGGGGCCGGGGCCTCCGCCGAGCTCCTCGGGTCGAGCGAGGCCTCGCCGGGCGGGCGGCGAAGCCGGGACCCGAGGCCCGGGCTGGCGCTGCAGGGGTGGCGAGCAGCGAGGCTCCTGCCGCGGGCAGGCCTGCGTGCGGGAGCCCGGGCAGGCGCGCTGGGGGGACCAGGCCCCCTCGTCGTTTTCTGGAGCTGAGGAAGCGCCTGTTTTCCTTCCCGAACCGCCCTTCCTCGGCCTCACGGTTGCGACGAAGAAGGCTCCTTGAGTCGTTTAATTAAAAACAACAACAACAAAATGATGCATGGCATGTGTTTTAGGGAGGCAGCTCACCATTTCCTTAAAATGTTCATTCTGGTCGTTCCGCGGCGCTTACTGAAGACTGGAAGGTGGTGTCAGCTTTAGGGACAAGGCCTCTTATTACGGGGACCCTTGGAAGGCCTTCCCCCCAAGCCCACCCCCTCCCCACACCCTGGGTGTTCAGTGTGTGTTGGATGAATTAATGAATACCCGAGCGACGCCCCGCTGGTCAACTAGACATGGGGAGAACTAGAAAGGAAGTAGAGACCCCGGCCTTAATTTAAGTGAAATGAGTAAAATTCTCCAACACAAGGATGAACAAGTGGCAGGGGAAAGCAGTGCTTGACCATGAATGTCCCAGTAGAAATGACCATAAAATGCTAAGAGATCTAGGAAAGTGGCTGGGGTTGAGGTGTGAAGCAAAGGGGTTGAAGCGCTTCTAGGAAGTTTAATGGTGATGCTGATATTTGATTTGCCTTAGAGTTAAATGCTTTCACATTCAGACTCACTTTCCTGGATAACAGACCTCTACGATAACAGACTGCTGTCGTTTGGGGAGGTTAAAAACAGTGTAGCCAGCTTTTGCCTGTGGAGGTGTAATTTGTGCCAGCTTTGAAACAATTTCAGGGTGTTAGTGTACAGAATCCAGTGCCTGTGGGGAAGATCGGATTCCCAGTTCACCGTGGCTTGTGTTTCTGCACAGTAGGTTCTTGGAGTAAGACTGACGCTGGGGAGATTGTCTTCATCTTCCAGTTCTGTAGCAGCCTTGACATGTCAGAAGAGGGTGTCATTCACAAAGGGCCTTGGCCTGTCTTACTTTTAGGTGCTGAAAGCAGTAGTCCGGGAAAGCATCCCTTTCTAATGCAGTGTACAGTCGTTGTCACTATCTGGGCTTCCTTCTAAGCAAGCACTCCGATATTGTATAGTTTTAAATTTGAACTATAGAAATGATTTCCTGATCTTTCTCCCTTGATGAAGTTGGCATCTTTCAGTTCTTTAAGTCACTTCTGCAGGTTAAGCCCATTTCCTGTTCTACTTTCCTCAGTGGAGAAGGCATCCTCCTCTGTTTCTCCTTTTAGATATTTTCTTCTATAATGCATTGGCTCGCGGGTACCATACAGACTGCATGCTCCTTTTGTTTGACATAGTGATATTCTGAGTAATTCCTTTTCTGTGTATCTGAAAGGACTGGACACAAACATGAGGAATCAAAATCAG
The DNA here is from genome assembly GCF_000247695.1 of Heterocephalus glaber. The sequence continues at coordinate 4,875,276 of NW_004624805.1, forward strand.
GATTACTTTGCTTCTACTGACTATCCCGCACACCATTTGGGTTCTTTCTTCTCTTAAATTGTATCTCTCCCTATAACTCACTTGAAATGGAGAGCATTAGGATTCTTTAATTTGGAGAGACGGGGTAAATTCTTCTTGAAATTAAAGAACATTTTATTTGATTCTGTAAAAAGGCAGGTTTTTTTTTAAAAAACACTTTGTAATAGAGACATTTGTTTCTTGTTTTTTACAGTCAAATTTTTAGAAGTCATCAAACCTTTCTGTGCAGTTCTACCAGAAATTCAGAAGCCTGAAAGGAAAGTAAGTTACTATTTTAGTGATTTAGAAGGGTAGTGGAATGGCTTACTCTACTAAACCAATAAGACTGATTTACTTTTCCCGGTACTTTTTTGTCTGTAATTGGAAAAATATTACCCATGCATCCTCCTTGGCCCAGAGTAAGTAAAAGAATCGTAGACCTGCTTAAGTCTACATACATTTCTTATGCTTCCAAAAATCACTGTTCTTTGGGGCCGGGGATTTAGCTGCCTGCCTCGCAAATGCAAGGTCCTGAGTTCGATCCCCGGAGGCCCCCCCCCCCCAAAAAATGACTGTGCTTTAAATTTTAATGTTGTCACACCAAGTCTTTCTTTGGCCCACCTGTTGGTGAAGATACATAAAGTATTCTTCTGTCTACAGTGATTTTTATAATTTTTGTAGTGTAGGGCAATGTATTGTGCTTTGCTGCACTACGAATGGCCCAGTCTGCTGGGTAGTTTTTGATGAGTTCAGATGTTTGATGCAAATGAATTCTGATTGTATGAGTATGTCCCTGGCACGTTCGGATTCAGTCACTGAAAAGAAGAATGACTGGAACGCATTAGATGGTCTTGTAACTGAATTAGCAGGACTAGGGACAGAGAAAGAAATGGGTAAAACGTATTAAATTTAATAATTTATTTATAGTTATATTTTTTAATAATTTGACATGGTAAAAATAGTCAATTCCAGTTATATTAAAAGCATCCTAGGAGACCCTTTTTATTGTTTAGGAAATATCGTAGACTGCCTATATAGTATTATAAAGCTGTGTAATATTATAGGCATCCTAGATGGGCCTGACACATTGTTAACTGAGACACGTGGGTGTCTTGCTTTGCCTCCTTTTCAGTTTTATTTACCACGGTACAGTGCACGTGAAGGCTGCCTGTGTTTAAATTACCTTTCTTTTTGAAAACTAGAGACATGTTTGAGAAGTTCAGCTGTTTATTTCAGCTGTTGCACATTTAAATAGTAGATAACAGGAACATGTCATGATGGGGAATGGTGATTACGCTTTGAGGAGGATTTTTGCTTTACATTTGTATTTCTTGGTTTGGATTGATTGTTCTTTGTATTTTGTTGTACAGATTCAGTTTAGAGAGAAGGTATTATGGACTGCTATAACTCTCTTCATTTTCTTAGTATGTTGTCAGGTACGTAACTAATATCTGTGCTGTTCTAAGATCCTGATGAGTTAGAATTTGAGAAGCATATTTTAGTTAAAATAATCAATCCCCTGAACTATATTAAGCGTTGCTATTCCTTTTAACCTTTATTATTTTGTTGCGGGTGCTGGAAATTGAAGCAGCGCCTTCCCCCACGTGAGGCAAAAGCCTAGGGCAGAAGCTCTACCTCTGAGCTATTCCTCAAGCTCTGATCTGAATTATTTTGATAGTAAAAGTGGTATCTTCTTTGTATGTTCCTATTGGCTAACTAGTAAGTCTGAACATTTTTTTTCCCTTTTTTGTTTCTGTTTTCAGTAGATAGTCTCTGCCCATTTTTTTCTTGATATATTTAATTTTTTTCTTACTGGTTTAATATAATTTTGTTTTTGTTTTTCTGGTACTGAAGATTAAACTTAGGACCTTAACCCTAAGGCGCAAACCCAGCCCTTGTTTTCTTTTTAATTAAAAAATTTTTTTGGTACCGGGGATCGAACTCGGGACCTCGGGCTTGCGAGGCACGTGGCGGAACCACTGAGCTAAATCCTGGCCCTAGTTTTTATTTTGAGACAGGATCGTTTCAAGTCCTTAAGCTGCCTAGGCTGAGCTTGCATTTGTGATTCCCCTGCTTCAGCCCCCCAGAGTGCTGGGATTGCAGGAATGCATGCACTGTCATGCATGGTTTAAGATAGTTTTTTATTATAAGAAAGCAACTTACATCTTGCAAATGTTTTTCCAGTTTACCTTTTATAATGTTGTGAATAGTGTATATTAATGTAAATATCCCTAAAAATAAGGTTTTAAAACCTCAGTGATATACTTTGTTCAAAAATCAGTAAGATCCAGGCTGCAGCCTAGCAGTAGACCCCTTGCTCAAGGGTTGGAGCACAACTCCTAGCACTGTTAAAAAAATTAGTCCAATGATATTTTAAAATTTCATACATAAAAGTACAAAACTGTAATTTTTTATTTTTTTGGTACCAGGGATCGAACTCGGGACCTTGTGCTTTCGAGGCAGGTGCTGGAAACCCTGAGCTAAATCCCCGGCCCAAAACTGTAATATTCATTAGAGTATTTTAACAAAAAATTTTTCAGAGGGATTAAGTACATAAAATGAGGGCAAAATGTGATCTGGGTATGTCTCATGGTTGTAAGGATAAAAGATAATTTAGGGCATATATATATATTTTTTGGTACCGGGGGTTGAACTCGGGTCCTTGAGCTTCCGCACCAGGCGGCCAAACCACTGAGCTAAATCCCTGGCCCCTAGGGCACATTTTTTGAGGATTTTTAAAAGTTACTAAGATAGGTATAAGGAACTTGTAGAAAATTGTGTTAGCAGAGGGCTGGGGATTTAGCTCAGTGGTTCTGTCACCTGCCTCACAAGCACAAGGTTCCGAGTTCAATCCCCGATACCACACACAAAATTGTGTTCGCAGAACAGACTAGGTTCATAGTCTGTAGAAAAGCCGAATATTTTCTTTTTGAAGGATGAAATAAGGTCATTAAGGTACTTGCTTTAAATGTGTTTTGGACGGTCATGAAGAGAGAAGTTTTAAAAATTATAGAAGAGTATAAAGCAAAAAAGAACCTCTACTGTTTACTTTGAACATCTTGGAAACTCCCCTCCCCTCCTCAAAAAAAATCCACTTTAAGGAGGTATGACATGCATATGAAAGTATACCCATTTTAAAAAGTATATATTTTGAAGAGTTTTGACAAACATGTACACCCACAAACTACTTACAGATACCCAAGTAGATACAGAACGTTTTTATACTTCATTTAAATTAAAAGCTTCTCTTCAGAGGACATTGTTTAGAAAATGCAAGGCAGAGCACAGACCAGGAGAACTTACTCATAAAACCTACATCTGACAAAGGACTTGCATCTAGAAAATATTAAAAATGTTTGTAATTCAGGGCTGTGGATTTAGCTCAGTGGTTCCACCGCCTGTCTCACAAGCACATGGTCCAGAGTTCAATCCCTGGTACCCCCCCCCCCAAATGTTTGTGATTCAATAATTTAAAGAAATTTTTTAACATAATGGAATTTTTATAAAGAGTAAGCTAAAATTTGTTTTTCTTTTTGTTTTTTGGCTATGTTGGGCCAAATCCCCAGTGCCAGGCAACCACCGATCTGGTTTCCGTCACTACAATTGATTTGTCTTTTCTAGAATTTCATATAAATGGAATCATGCAGTATTACTCTTTAGTGTCTGATTTTATCATTGTATTTTTGACATTCATCTGTAATGTTAGTAATCCGTAATTACATCAGTAAGTCACTTTTATTTTTAAGTAGCGTCCTGCTGCATGAATCTATCACAGTTCATTCCCTTGTTGAATGTTTGGCCATAGTGAAGTAGCTATGAACATATGTGTACAAGTTTTTCCATGGACAGTTGAGTGATAAATACATGTTCAACTGTATAAAAAATTGTCAGCTCGTTTGCAAGTGGTGGCTCTGTTTTTTATCTCTACCAGCAGCCATGTATTGGAGTTCCACTTGCTCTGCATCCTTCTGTACTCTTGGTATTGTTGGTCATTTTAATAGTAGCACTAAGAAATGATATGGAAATTTTAATTTCCATTGCCCTGACAATTTGCTGATGACACTGGTGGTACTTCGGTTCACCAACCCAGTTCTCTCCACAGTTCTGGTCCCAAATCCAATTTCCCCCTAAGGTCAGCATTGAACCTAACTTGAATGAATTTGATTCATTTCTTGTCCAACTTGATTTGTAACCAGAATTGTGGGAAGAACTAAGTTCATGAACTGGAGTACCACTGTTACAGTGGAGTGGGCCAGAATGGTCCAGGTTCTGGTGCTTAGCAAGGGACTGCCGAGCTTACACCTCATAGCAAGCTGCTACATTTATGGAAGATCATGGGATGGCAACAAGAACAAGCCGAAGGAAGAGGAACTCTCCCAGGGCTTCCTGACAGGACTCTGCTTCCAGTATTTAAAGGGTCAGATGCCTCTCACTGCAGGTGCCTCCCATTGTGGTCAGACGCCTCTGACTCCAGGTTCCTCTCATTTTGTTTCTCACTGGCGTGGAAACTAATGATCTGCCGCCTCGGGCATCACGACCGCCTAAGTAAACATGGAAAATCCGCAGGCAGTGCCGGCCCACAGCTGAGCGAAGGGAGAGGAGCGGCTCATGACTGGACCGCACCATGGGCCAGAGGAAGGAAGCTCTGCAGCACACATACCTGCACCTGCCACCCTAACTTGTGCATAGCACTTTATTTTCGGTTCCCAATGCTTTTTGAAATCCTTCATGCTGATTTGCTGTTTCTCCGTCTGATCAGTGGAAGTTTCCATTAGAACATGGAGCAGTCTCTTTTTCCAAAAGACTATACTGTATTTTACCAAGTTTGTAAAAAGAAAAACTTGACAACAAGAGTTTATTTGAGCGTTGAAGGGATGGTGAATCTGGCAGCACTGCTTCAGCCCCTCTGAAGAGGCTCAGAGAGCTCTGCTCGGGAGGCTTGGGCCTCGGCTTTTATAGGTTGACTGTGGGGGAAGGGAACTGCTCGATTAGGTCCCCCTCGCTGTTTGCTGTGTTTTGGTACAGTCTGATGGGAGGTCTCTACACAGCCATTGGCTGCTTGGCTATCTTGATTGGTTGGAGCGAGATTCAAATTTAGACCTTCCTGAAGTTGTCTGTGTGTTCAGAAAGAAACCCAGGCTAATGGCCTTCTGCTTAATTTCCTTAACAAGTTGAAAGGGATGGTGATATGTATGATATTGCCACTGTGTCAGATGCACAGGAAACAGCTCCTGTTGCTGCGCAAGTGTTCACAGGACTGCAGCTACAGGATTTATGGAGAAATAAGATTAGAGCTAGTTTTAATAATCCTGTTGACTGTAGGAAAAGAGAACATGCTGTTATTTAGGGGAAGTTGGGACTCTTGTTTGCTTTCCCACACAACAGCTAGCCATGAAGTAATCGATGTCTCAGGAAAGAAGTCAGACCAATTAACTTTTTACTTCGAAGATATCCTAGTGTTAATTGGTTGTTGTACAATAACTTCCTTCCTCTTCATTGCTCACCTTAACTGAAGAGTGTCCTTAGCTGCAGGTTATATTTAAAGTATGTATGCTTCATGCTTCACCAGTTTTGTTACCTAGGTAATAAATTCAGACTCAAACAGGTTTAGTTGTTTAAGATCGCTGGGCTGGGCGCAGTTGCACATGCCTGTTGTCCCAGTCTCTCTGGAGGCTGAAGCACAAGGACCAGGATGAAGCCCAGGAGTTTGAGATCATCTCGGGTAACTTAGGGACCTCTCCACCTCAAGAAAATAAATAAAATTGCTGGTAGCATCTTTTGGAACTTGTTTTTAAAGTTTCATATAGAGAAATTTTTGGAAAGCAGTAATGTATTTTTCTTTGTGTCTCATCTTCACATGATTGAGGAAGGAGACATGGCTGCTATATCCTAAGCAAGGGGCATATGATAGGAAGCAGTTCAAAGTTCAGGTGTGGTATTTTTCTCCTTAGTTAAGAATTAATAAGTGCTCATTATACAATATTTGATATATCCTGAAAATAATATCATTCATAATCTCACCACCCAAGGATAATCACCATTTAAGATTTTAAGATATCCTTAGTTTTATTTTCTATACCTATTTTTTACAGTGTTGAAGTTTCTTTTTTCTTTTTTTGTAGGGCGGGAGGTGGATCCCAGCCCTTGGCATCCTAGGCAGATGCTCTATAACTGAGCTACATCCCCAAACACCAGTGTTGAAGTTTTAAAAAATTTATAGTTTTGTGTCTTTATATATTTAGTTACTTTTGCAGCGCTGGGGCTTGACCCCAGGACCTTACACATACCTGGCCAACCCTCTACCGCTGACGAACCCCAGCCTCTGGACCTGTGTTCTTATACTAGGCTTAATAGTGGCACTGTTGGATTTTAGGCATTTTAGGAATTTATTTTTGTTACAGGGGTGCGGGTGCTGCACTGCTCAGTGTAGGATGGTCAGTGCCCCTGGCCTCCATCTATTACATCCCAGGAGCATTGTCTCCACCGAGCTGTGACAACCAGAGGTGACAGTTCAGAGGTGCCAGGTGTCCCCTGGAAGGGCAAATCACCACAGATTGAGAACTGTTTTACATGTAATATTATAAGCTCTTCTCTGTGTCATTACAAATTTCTTAATCATGATTTTTGTTGGCTAAATGTATTTTACTGTATGTTTCTTTGTCAGTCTTTTTTTTTCCTGATACTGGAGATTGAACTCGGGACCTTGCACTTGCCAGGCAGGCGCGGTGCCGCTGAGCTACATCCCTGGCCCTTCTTCATCAGTCTTATATCTATGGGTTTGATCTTGGTTGATTAGTACCTATAGCTTTCCACAGCTATTCTGTGACTAGGCAGATATTTATGCTAGGATGGGATATTTCTTTCTCAATTATGGTAAGAAACAAAAAGATTTACCATCTTAACCACTTTTAGATGTATAGTTTAGTAGTGTTCGGTATGTTTGCATTGTTGTACAACAGTTCTCCATATTGACAGGAGTATTTACTTGTGAAATGTACCAAGTAATGATTTCTACTGTTAAAGAACTTTACCTTTTAAAATATGTTTGCTTTTGCTCTTGAACATGAGACATTTTTTAAATAAAGTGTTGCAAACATTAAGTGAATGCATTATAAGTTAAATGTAAAGTTAATTTATGTAATACATTTTTATGCAAAATTCGTGCAATCTTTTAGATACCACTGTTTGGAATCATGTCATCAGATTCTGCAGACCCTTTCTACTGGATGAGAGTCATTCTTGCATCCAACAGAGGTGTGTACTTCTTTTCTTTTTCTCTCTATACCACTTGTGATATCAAATAGATATAAATAATGTAGATTAACAAGTATTTTTTGATATGTCCAGGGAGGAGAGGACATGAGAACAGGAACCCATTGCATAGAAGAAACCAACATGTCCATAGTGACAATGCTGTGTGTTTATTATAACAGTAGACAGAGAGATCTGTCTGTGGGTTTTTCACAGTCTAGAGACGCTGTTCAGTAATTGGCGAGACGCTGCACTTGAAGTGGAGTTTAATGTTTGAATCAGTGAGACAGGAAAGCCTGAGCCAGGTCCCCAGGTGTAAAACAGAGTGGTGGGTGAGAGGCGAAGCTGGTAATGAGGCTAACCAGAAGGCGGAGGCTGCTGCATTTCAGGAATCACAACTGCCTATTTTTTGAAGACACTTTAAATACCTGACAGGTATTTTAAAATAATCTTTTTAGGCTATAAAAGTATTATTTGTTTCTTTTTAAGGTGCACCACAATTGATAACAGATTTATATGAAACAAAAAACAAAAATCTCACTTCTGAACAGGGGTTTCCAGGAAATTGATAGATTGGCAAATTCTTTTGCATATCTCTTAACATAGGAAAATCTGTATACTTAAAAAAAACCACTGTACATGCTATGTTGTTATTCAGTTTTTTTTTTAATTTTTTTCCCCCCATTAAGTTTATTGGTACAGTTTAGGTATAAAATACATTTACATACATCATTGGGATCTTGTACCATTACTTGAGTATCTTGGTTCTTATTTTTTTCCCCTTCCCCTGCCCTCCCTTCACCCCCTCCACCCTTCCCTATTTGCAAAGACTTTGTTTCCATTT
>NW_004624805.1:4888010-4951719 GCF_000247695.1 Heterocephalus glaber
AAAAAAAAAAAAAAAAAAAATAGGAAACATACTCTTGACCCTGTCGAATTACTTAGTTCTATATGTTCCTGTGAATGGCAGATCTGGTTTTCTTATTTTTCACTATAAAGGTGATGCGTACTTTCTATGAGGAAAAGCTTAGAAAATACAAAGGAAAAATCATCTGTAATCCCACTGGGTAAAATAACAGTAAACATCTTAATAACCAGATGAAAATATCAGGATACTCATTTACTACTTGTTTAGTAAATTGAATCAAACTATTTATACTATCTTGGAATACATTTTTGGTGCCTACTGTGTCATGAACATCGTTCATACTACTGAGCATTCTACATTGTTTTAGGTTACTTCCTATGTTCTTTAAAACTTTGCATTAGCATCAGAATTCCTTGAAAATTACCTCTTATTAGTTTGGTATGTAGTTTTTTGGCTTATTACATAATTTTTATTTTGCATTAAAGATAAAAGCATTAGAGAAAGATTTCAAAATTGTTCGCAGAGGAATCTTGGAAGAGTTCTTTTCCTTTCTGTCTTTTGTTCCTTTTTCTGGTGTTGAGGATCGAACCCAGAGCCTTACACGTTAGGCAGACACTTCACCACTGAGCTGAACCCCCGGATCTTTATTTTACTTTTAAGTTTTGAAATTTTTCTTTTCTGGTGCTGGAGACTGAACCTAGGCCACTATATGTTTTGAACGTGCTCTCTGCCCCAGAAAGTTTCGTCTATTTTCATGTCCCTCACCCCGAACTGGGTCTGTATTGCCGTCTGTCCTTCAACTTGCTATACTCCTGACCAGCGAGGATTGCAGGCATGTGGTGCTGTTCCTAGCTTACAAGGTTTCTTTTGTTTGTTTGTTTTGGTACCAGGGATTGAACTCAGGACCTTGCACTTGCCAGACAGGTGTGGTGCTGCTGAGCTACATCCCCAGCCTCAGAAGGTTTCTTTTAAAAAGGATTTTTTTAAAAACATTTTATGGTCAGAATTTACAGTATGGTTCTGTAGTATTTATAATATTTTTTATGCGGTGCAGTTTTGCAAGGTTGTGTTAATGAGAGCTTATTTGGCAGTTAATGTTTAAGGAGTAAAAATCTGTTTCACATTTAAACATGCAGTAAATGTCATTTAGGACAGACACCTCTAAATTAATTGTACTGTGGACAATAAAGATCATTCACCTCTTTCCCCTTCCTTTATAGGAACTTTAATGGAACTGGGTATCTCTCCAATTGTAACATCTGGTTTGATTATGCAGCTGTTGGCTGGAGCCAAAATCATTGAAGTTGGAGATACACCCAAAGATAGAGCTCTATTCAACGGAGCCCAGAAATGTGAGCATTAACACAGTTAAAGAGCATTATCCAAGTTTGAGAATGTTTGTGGTAAAGATGCTTCCTGGGTCTTTTTTTCTGTCGTGGTTGTAAGCATGTGCTCCTTTTCCCCCCAATTTTTGTCAGTATTTGGTATGATCATTACCATTGGGCAAGCCATTGTGTATGTCATGACGGGGATGTATGGGGACCCTGCGGAAATGGGTGCTGGGATCTGTCTCCTCATCATTTTTCAGGTAAGAAATCCTATATTTTCCTATGCAGGTAATAAAAGTTTGCTCCTTTTTTTTTCCTACCAGTTCTTTGGATAGTTGTTATTTATCTTCTTACTTTTGAATTATTTATAATACTTTAATTACTGGAGTGATTTTTGAAATAAATTATATTAATATAAAAATTTAAATTTATTCTATGTATAGAATATAGAGAGAGAACTTATATAGTTGTGCTGTATAAATAATTATGGATCACCCATCGTTCATCAGTTATAAGATACACTTTTTCTCACATTTTGATGTCTCTGAAATCAGAACGTTTCCTGCACTCAGTGGTGCCTTACAGTGCTGTCAGCCAGGTGGCAGTCACGGGAGCTGTCATTGCCCTGCACCTGTCAGCTTGGCTGTTGCTCAAGTCGGTACTGGATCAGTTGGTTATATGCTCTGTTGATGTAACAGGTATTTGAGCTTAATGGCTCACTGAAGTGTTTTTCAAAAATTTATGTTGATTTATTATTAAATGAAAATTGTGTGTACAGAAAGTCACAGAAGCCAAGAAGCCAGACACATGCTTGTCATCCCCGCTCTTGGGAGCTAAGGCCAGCGTGGGCTACATGATGAGCCCTGACTCAAAAAACCAAAGAAACACCCACCAAAACAAACAAAAAGTCACAAGCAGCTAGGTGATAAATATCTATATCTAAGTCTAGCATTCCTTTTTTAAAAAGCAGAGCATAAAAATTATTTGTAAAAAGATAGTGTGTCATGGGTTACAGGGTTCCCCTAGTGGCCCACAAAATAATGGTGTTTGGTTTGAGACACTGTTTTGTCCTTTCTTGTTTTTTACATTATTGGAGGTCAGACCCAGCGGTTCTCTACCACTCACTGAGCTATGCTTCCAACCCTTTTTATTTTTTGAGATACTCATTAAATTGCCCAGGTTGGCCTTGAACATGCAGTCCTCTTGCCTCTGCCTCCTGAGTAGCTGAGATTACAGGTGTGCACCACCACACTTGCCATGGTGCTTTAAATGTAATAATATGTTAGTGGCAGTGACATAACATGTACATACATACGTACATATATATGTATACAGAGGGGCCTCAGTTCACAAACTCAATTCTCGACATGATTCTGGTTGCAAACCAAACTAGATGAGAACCGAATCAAATTTCCCTATAAGGTCAACATTGAACCTAACCATTGAATTTGATTCAGTTCTCATCCAGCTCGGTTTGCGACCAGAATTGTGGAATCAGGTTCATGAACCAAGATACTGGTGTGACCCTAAATAGGTTAATACATATTGAGACATATGTCTATCTCACACTGATAATGTTGAACTTTTTTTTTTTTAATAAGTCTTACCTAGGAAGCAAATCAAGTAAGATTGTCTAGTGAGGATGATTCAGAATAAGGAGAGTTCAATTGTTCAAGTTTTTATTGGCATCATTAGCAATGGGGATCACTTTTCTAATAAGAACTATTTTTTCTTTGACTAGTGCAGGATTTTTAATAGGTTACTGGGGGTCTTTGGTACTGTCTGAGCTCCTGTGTGTTTTCATTTGGGGTAAGATAAGTTCCTGAAGGAATGACATTGTCTTCATTTCTCCATTTACAACCCATGCCTTTGGCAAATTTATAGCCATTGAAAGTAGCAGGAAGGGGATATAGAGAGAGGATAGGAAGAGGAGATACTTTGGAGACTGATTTTTGAAGTGTTTAGGACCTCTTCACATAAGGTTGGCTATGTGAGACTACTAATAAGCCATTTGTTGCCTTATTTTTTTTTATATAGCATTTGCTTTATGTAACTTATGGAATGATCCTGACTTTTTTGGGGGGGGCGGGGGTGGTGCTGGGGATTGGATCCAGGGCTGCAAGAATGCTTAGCACATACTCTACCACTGAACTACTCCCCCAGCCCAGCATAACCCTGATTTTTTAAAAGACATTCAGAACTAGCATTTAATCCTTAGAACATTATGCATCAGTCAGATATCTCTAGTACCTTCCTAACAATATATTTAGACCCTAAGGAACAGGATCTAGAGAATTCAGGGTTAGGTAAGGAGAAACCTCTTACAGAGTTAGTTAAACATTTAAATTGATATAAAAGGAAGTTAAGTGATTTTGATGTCTCGGTATCCAGAAATCTAAGAATAGTTACAGTCCAAGAATGAAACAGGCTAAGTGAATATGTACTAATTTGTTTTACATAAATTCTAAGTTCTTGCACACCAATGTTTGTGTTGTGGTTAATTCTTCTAGTGTTAATGCATATAGAAATGTTACGTTTGATCTTAAATGGGCAGTGGCCCATGTGTCTCCTTCATATTGAAAATGTGTGCATACACTGAAAAGCTTTGATGGGGTCAGCATGTTTTCCCTCAGAAATGCAGGTTTTTAACTGTTTGCATGCTGTTGTGGAAAGTAGTTCTGGCCTTACTTCTTGTCTCATTCACATGGTCAGTGTTTTTCCAGGAGTGGGTTTGAAATCTAAGTACTGGGTCTTGATTAACATTTTAAATAAAGAAAATGCAGTGTGCACGGCACACAGGAAAGGTGAGTGTGCCTCGCCAGCCTTGACTGGGTGTGGGGACTGGCGGGGTTGAAAAGTCAAGCGCAGCCACGACCCGGCCCAGAGGTTCACCGGGCTGCTCTCCCCACGCAGGTGTGGAGCCTCTTTGTCCTCACTGCCGTCTGGAGATGCTGCTCTCTTCCTGGCCTCAGCCCTTCCCACCAGCATGTATAATTTCTGCCGTTTTTTGTCGTACTCCTTTAACCATAGAAACCAATTCTCATTTAGATCTCTTGGCAATCCTTTCTTTCATTGGAAAACATGAATCAAATTTCGATAAGATATAAAAGGGCCACTCGGTATTTTGAATGATGCCGTTCCGAACAAGGGACTGGGGAATTACAGAATTTCAGAGGTGCTGTGCGACCTCGGCCAGGTCGCTTACCAGAGCCTGGGACCGTGCATGCTGGCTTCTCCTTTGTTTTGTTAAGATGTCAAACTTGGTTTTCACACTGAAAAGGGTCAGCATGTTCTCTCCTAGAAGTTCTGAGAATCGTACCCTTTTTCCAGTTCATTGAAAGTCAAAGTCAAAGACTATAAGTAGACAAGTTAGGCTTTCAACAACCGCCGAAATGGCAGTTAAGGAAAAAACAGCACTGTTGTGTAAGGTAAGCATGCTTGAATGGTACCCGGTTTGACCTCTCTTCTGACAGTGCAGGATGAAGGAAGTAGACGGGAGGGATGGAAGGAAGTGACTTTCTCGCTGCTGCAAGGTGGGGAGCTCTGAGCTTCGGGGCATGGAAGCACATTTTCTTCCTCTCTCTAACAGACTGTTTAAGTTGGGAAGGATCATACAGCTGAGGAGGTCACTTGCAAAGCTGTAGTTTATTAATCAATGCATGCTTTTACAGAAATATCTTCTCCAAGAAGAAAATTAACAATGTTTAGTATCACAAAATTATAGTATGCTTCTTTGGTAAAGAAGATTATGAGCCTAAGAACCGGGTGAACTCTTAACTCTCTTCAAATTTATATTCAGTCTTTGTCACTATAAATGTAGAATGTATTTTTGCATTGGTTATAACCTGTGTTCATATTTGTGCTATAATTTTCTACTTACTGTATATATTACATGTATAAATATCTAATTATATATAAAATGTAACATACATAGTTCTTTTTCGATTTAATTTTTAAGACAGAGTCTCGCTGTGTAGTTCACGCTGGCTTTGAATTTGCTATGTAACACAGGCTGTTCTCAAATGATGGCAGTCCTCCTGCCTCAGCTCCTGAGTGCTGGGATTATAGGCATGTACCACCATGCCCGGCTTAAAGTTCTTTTTAAAAAGTAACAACATAATCCTCATACTTACCCTTTAATGGCATTCTACAGTTGAATCTTGTTACTCTTGAATTTATTCAGCCGTCTACTTCAAGGTATTTGCAATGCTTTCAGTTTCTGTCAAATTCTACATCTGTGCTTATTTTTGTTTTAGTGTGCTTTTTCAAATAGGCCCTGTTTAAACATTGTAAGGGAAACTATTCAGATGGCATAAGTATACTTTAAAGGTTTAAATGTCTGCTTTATAATGTGACAGTATCTCTAATCCTGATTTTCAGAATTGGCTTCTGACTGCAGTAAAGCAAGTCAGCAGCTCCCAGCAATCATAATAGTGATATGACAGTAATTGGGTTTGATACTGACAATGCCTTGCTTTGAAATAACCCATGGTGTTCCTCTCTCCCTTTTCTTGAGTTTATTCTTGCTTCTGCTTACGTGCGTTTCTTTCCCCACAGTTGTTTGTTGCTGGTTTGATTGTGCTGCTGTTAGATGAGCTGCTACAGAAGGGTTACGGCTTGGGGTCTGGTATTTCCCTCTTTATTGCCACCAACATCTGTGAAACCATTGTCTGGAAGGCCTTTAGCCCCACTACCATTAACACGGGCAGAGGTACAGTGCATAGTGACTGCACCTGCACGCGTTTTGCTGGGTATGTGCTGAAGTGAGTCTGCAGCGTAGCAGGACATGCCTGCAGCCTTTTCCGTTTGCCACTGCACGGGACAGCGAATGCTGACTGTAAAAACTCAGGAAGCAGAGATGTGTGGGGCAGGCAGTACTATTTCCAAAAGAGTAATATCTAATAGTAATATCTATAGAGTAATATCTAAGCTTTAGCCTCTGCTTATTTAAAATTTCACTGGTTGCAAACAGGTCTTAAGAATTTTGTTTGTTGCCCTTGCTTAAGCCATTGCTGCAGAAGTCATTTACCTGATTGCAACACTCCCAAGAGGGAGACAAGGTAGTGGGCTAAGATTTCTTAAAACAAAAGACTATTTATTGTTCACTGTATCCGCAGGGAGCAGTCATACTTTTGCTTCTCTAGCTGGCTTTGTAAGAGCATCTTAAGTTTTGAAAAGATGTCATTCTGTCTTTCCCCTTTAGCCTGCTCCTCTTCTCAGCTGTTATCTATTTTAGCAGATTAACATCTAAACTCTGGCCCCAGCCATAAGTAAATAGTAATGATGGTTTATTAATGTTCTTGGGACAGTAAGCTTAAAAGCAGGCTCGATAGTAACATATATCCTCTGTGGCATTTTTATTCTGCTTTGCTGCCGTTTTTTAAATTTTTTCCCAAAATACTCTCTCCTTTTCCTAAAACATAGAGGAGAGGCAAATCTTTATGAATAAAATATTTTCTTTGGTAGATTCTACTTTGGATTTTTTCATCAAGAATTGTCTCTTGAGAAAACTTCATATTTATGCTGAAGAGATAGATTTGCCTCGGTGATCTTAGTATTTTTAGAACCTGCACACATGGCTATGTTGTAAAGCAAACATTGGCGAATTCTTTTGGCTTGGGTTTCAGGTTATTTGCTTTACCTTTGAGGTAATTTGGAAGAGTGCCTGCAGCTCACAGCTGTCTTGATTTGCAGGTACCGAGTTTGAGGGCGCCGTCATAGCTCTCTTCCATTTGTTGGCCACCAGGACAGACAAAGTGCGAGCCTTAAGGGAGGCTTTTTATCGACAGAACTTGCCCAATCTCATGAACCTCATTGCTACAGTTTTTGTGTTTGCGGTTGTTATATATTTTCAGGTAAGTATAATCTTTGCACTTAATGAACAGGGATGTAGATTTTCATTTTGCTCTTAAACAAGAAAATGTCCTTTGAAATGTTAGTCTCACAAGTCTGTTCAAGATCTAGTCAAGCAAATGATTTCATTCTTTACACTCTAAAGGTACAAAATATTGGGATGTGTAGGGATTATCATTATTAGCATTATCCTTTTATATCCTGTGCTGCGACTTGTTTTCTCTCAGGAGTCTGTGTTCTTTCCCCAATATGTCCGGTCTTTTTATTTACCATTGCTTGTGTTTTTTAGGGATTTCGTGTTGACTTGCCCATTAAGTCGGCCCGGTATCGAGGACAGTACAGCAGCTATCCCATCAAGCTCTTCTACACCTCGAATATTCCCATTATTCTTCAGTCTGCCCTAGTTTCAAACCTGTATGTTATTTCCCAGATGCTGTCTGTTCGATTTAGTGGCAACTTTTTAGTAAATTTGCTAGGACAGTGGGCCGTGAGTATTTTATTTATATAAAGTATTTAAAATTTATTATAATTTACATTTCATGGTTATTATTTTTAACTGAGAAAGACACTGAAACAGTTGCTATTTTTGTTTTTAGGTTCATACCAGAGTTTATCTAGAAGAATTACATGTTGTAAAACTATGACTTAATTATTTTTTACTATTTTACTTTTTACGAACATTTTCATTTCATTTGAATGACCTTTTAGGATAATATCACAGTTGCTTTCATGAAAATGATTTTCTGTTTTTAATCTTATTCCTCTGTTGTCTGTTTAAAAACAAAGCTACTTGCTAAGGAAAAAATCTCAGCTATTTACAGATAATATATGGGATAATAGAATTATCTTTTCCTATTTTGTCCATTTTTTATGGTTGGAATAACAATAAACTAGCTTGTGATGAACTGGGTTGTTGTAGATAATGCATCTAATTAACAAGGCTGAAGAGACAGCTAGAAATAGAATCTAGTAGGGCCGGGGATTTAGCTCAGTGGTTCTGCTGCCTGCCTCACAAGCGCAAGGTCCCGAGTTCGATCCCGGGTACCAAAAAAAAAAAGAAAAAGTAGAATCTAGTAAATTCTGAGTTCCTTTTAGAGATTCTCTTTATCATGACTGCTAAAACAATCCAGTCATGTTGCTTTTGAAGTGTGAATTTTGATTAGTTTAAAATAGTATCATTTGACAAAGTATTTTTCTTTCTACAAGTTATAGAATTTTAAAAAGGTTAATTTCCTTTATTCACAAGAGTAATTCTAAAATTTGCATTCCACTAAAAATAGCATTTTTAGTCATTCTTGAAATACGATGCTTATTCTGTGCTAGGCAAGCACTCTGTCATTGAGCTACATCCCCTGCTGTATGCATTTACCTTAATATGTAAACTACAGTGATTCTTACCTTTCTGCTTTTATTATTATTATTTTTTTTTTGGTACCGGGGATCAAACTCGGGACCTTGCACTTGCGAGGCAGGCAGTGGCACCAGTGAACTAAATCCCTGGCCCTTTACTGTATTTTTTTAAACTTTAACTGAAAAGTGAGTAACTCTTGAATGTTATTCAAGAAAATGATTTCTTTTATCCACAATATTCCTTTTCTATCCATTTAACAGAAATTTGACCCCTCATTTACAAAAGCTTGTTTACATTTTTTTCTATTCTTCCTTTTCCTTTCCTTCCTTTCCCCCTCCCCCTCCCTAGTTCCCCTTCCCATTTGAACATTTTCTTCCTATTTCACAATAAAGACAAAGTCTTATAAAATGTAGAAACCACACAAAGGTTAGGCAGTAAGCTGTTCCTTGTCAGTATTTTGACTGCATTCTTAATACTTTCAAATGCAGAAATCACATAAGATTACCTACATGTGTTGGATTCCCTTATATAAGACAGAAAACTTCACATTCTAAATATGTGATCATATTCCTATCTTCTCTTCAGTTTTTGCCTTCTTAAAATCCCTCTTTTAAATGGTATGCTTAAAATATCTTGGAGTAAAGGAGTGAAGGTAGTAGACTCAGATGTTAACCCCTTGTATAAACTCATTAGCTGTAGGTGTTTTAAACTTTTAAAACACTGTCATGATTTTTGAGAAATGTGACTCAAAAATGATTTCTAGGTAGGTGCATCTACATCCCAGCTACTTCAGAGGCTGAGGCAGGAGGTTCGCTTGAGCCCAGGAGTTTGGAATCGGTGTGGCCCAAATAAGAGCCCTCACTTCAGAAGAAACAAGCTCTGGGTGTGGGGTGCAGGGACTAGCTCAGTGGTGGAGTGAGTGCCTAGCATGTGCACGGGCTGGGTCCGATCCCCAGTGCCAGAGGAAAGAACCTTTGACACCAGCTTGGCCACTTGTCCTTTCGATCTTGTCCTCCAGGATGTCAGCGGCGGAGGACCTGCTCGCTCTTACCCCGTCGGAGGCCTGTGTTACTATCTTTCTCCTCCGGAGTCTATGGGTGCAATATTTGAGGATCCTGTCCATGTAGTTGTCTATATTATCTTCATGTTGGGGTCATGTGCATTTTTTTCTAAGACATGGATAGAGGTGTCTGGGTCCTCAGCCAAAGATGTAAGTATTTGGTTTATTTGAAAATAATTTTTTAAAAGTTCATAATTTTTAGGCACCAAAATAATAAATTCCTACTTTTGAAATTTAAGCTTTGTTTAGTGCACATTACATTTTTAAATAAAGCAAGCTCACCTGCAACAGGCTAAAAGTTGGTCCTGGAAAGGTGAAAAATCCTACCAAACCCAACCCTACCCAACAAAATCTCTAATTTCTCCTTAGGGAGGTGGTAATGGAACAGAAGTTGAAAACACTGGCTTAACGTGTGGTTGACACGTAGCGAGTGGCATTACAGCCTCAGGTCTAATGGGAAGATGACCATGCCAACGTTTGAAAGCCTTTACGTATTACTTTTGACTATGTGGAAAGCACTTCATGTAGATCTTGGTTGACAGTGAAAGGTTAAGAGTTGGATGTTCAGAGTTGTTTTTCTCTTGGCAGGTAGCCAAACAGCTGAAAGAACAGCAAATGGTAATGAGAGGTCACCGAGATACCTCGATGGTTCATGAGCTTAATAGGTAAGCCCAGTAGAATTGTTCCTTTTTGGGAGTGTATATGCATATCAGTTTTTTGATTATCACTGTATTTGTTCAAATTCATACTCAAACCACAGATCTACTCGACACGAGAATCAAAATTTAAAACTTAATTGTTCCCCACATCAAAACCGACTACTGTGTCTTTATTTTACATGAAATTGCATTCCTTTCACTGTGCAGCCATGTTAAAATGATGTGGATTAGTATCCTCCATGTTGGCTGCACATAAAATAAGCAGGGCCCTTTTAAAAATACTAATATCTCACCTTCAGAATTACAGAATTATGATTTATTCCAGGTATCAGGTCTTTGGCCGTTGGTAACTGCATTATTGAAATGTAATATATTCATTTGAGGTATGTAGTTCAGTGCTTGTTTTGGCAGTACTGCTTAAACCCAGGGCCTTTGCATCAGCTGTTTTCTTACTTTTTTATTTTTTTAAGAGAGAGGGTTATCTCTTAGCGACCCAGAGTAAGCGCGAACTTGTGACCCTCCTGCTTCAGCCTTCCAGAGTGCTGGGATTTCTAGGGTGTGCCACCACCCGCACTGGTTTTCTTTTTAGTTCATTTGGAACTGTGCAGTTTTACACTCTCATTCTGGAAACCTTGTATCCACTAGTCATTCTTCATCCCTGCCAGCCCCAGGCAGCTACATTTTACTTTCTATTCTGGACAATGCATGTAATTTTTACATAACTATATATGGTCTTGGGGCCGGGGATTTAGCTGCTGCCTCGCAAGCGCAAGGTACCAACTTTAATCCCCAGTACCAACCCCCCCCCCCACATATATGCAATCTTTTGTGAACGGTTCTTTTCACTTTGTACATTTTCACAGTTCATCCATTTTATAGTGTCAGTACTTCATTTTTATTGTTGAGTAATACTCCATTATGTGGTTTTACTAATTTTGTCTTTCCATTCATTAGTCGGTGGAAATTTGGAGTGTTTCCACTTCCAGTTACTCTGAATATTGCCACTGCGAAATACTTGTTCAGATTTTGTGAGGATGTATGTTCTCATTTATGAGTGGAAGTTTTGGGTCATGCAGTAAGACTGTTACTATTTTGAGGAACTGCTGAACTATTTTCCAGAGTGGCTCTTTCCTGGCCAGCAGGAGTTCTTGCTTTTTGACTTTAGACCTGTCAGGTAAAAGGGCCGAAGACCAAGACCAGACCGGGCCACAACAAGCCTTTATCAGGGGAATAGATCTGCCGGGCTGTCTCTGAACAAAGGAGAGACAAAACAAAAAGGCCCGGGCAACGAGAGTCTTTTATAGAGACTGGGGTGGGACTTGTAGGGGCTGAGGTGGGGTTGAGTGAGGTAGTGACTAGGGAATGGAGGAGCCAGTGATGTCACTAGGTGGTAGGAGGTGAGCGAGTATTAGGTTACTTTCTAGGCGGGAACAGGGGCATGCTGGGAAGGGTTTGTTCTTTGGTGGGAGCAGCCATCTTGGCATGACGTCACACAGGGGAGGGGGCAAGGCACCATAGGAAGAGGGCAGCTACTATACATAATAGCTGCTGAGGTGGTGGGAGACCTATCAAGACCCTCTAGTGGATAGGAACCGTTCATTGTAGTTTCGCCTTTCCCTAATGATTGGGAACACCTTTTCATGTGTTCATTGGCTATTTGTCTTCAGAGGAATATCTATTCAGACCCTTTGCTCATTTTTAATTGAGCTTTTTGTGAGTTTTAAGAGTTGGGTTTCTTCCAAATAGAAGTCTCACTAGATACGATTTTCAAGTATTTTCTTCCTTTCTGTGGGTTTGTCTT
Source organism: Heterocephalus glaber (assembly GCF_000247695.1). The sequence continues at coordinate 4,900,042 of NW_004624805.1, forward strand.
TTTACTTTCTTGATAACGTCCTCTAATATACAAGTTTTTAATTTTGATAATGCCCACTTTTATTTTTCCTCTGGTACTGCTGTTGGCATAATAGCTAAGAAAGCGTTGCCAGAACCAAGGTCTTGAAGATCAGCCCCTTTGCTCCTAGGAGTTTCAGCCGTTCCATTAGTCTGTGCCCCAAGGTAACTTTTGTGTCTGATGTGAGGTAGGACCCGCCCTTGGCTACACTGCATGTCGCTGCCCAGCTGCCCTGCACTGTTTGTGGAGGCACCAACTCTGGCAGCCTTGGACTCACTCAGACCATACACCACAGAGGCCTCCAGGATCAGAAACAATCATTCTGCCATTCTTACTTCACCTGTCTTCGCTAATCTTTTTTCCTTTTTCTTCATTAAAAAGAAATCCCATTTTAAAGTTTTCTACTTGAATTACTGTTGAAGAGGCTCATCAAAATTACATGAGTTTGTTGACATTTCACATTTTGAAATTCACTTTTCACTCCACAGAGGAAACTAAAGTTTACTTGTTTAAAAATATGAAGTATTCTAATACTTAAATCTTAGTCCAGGATTCTGAGCTGTCCTAGGAATTTTGTGTTGCCTTTTTAGATTACACACTTTTTCTTTTCAGTCTGGTCAGAAATTGCCTTGACCATCAGTACTGTGCGGTGACCGGTCTTCTCTTAAGAGGACCCAGCTGGCGAAACCTGGTGTCCCTGACTGTCGCACCTTGTCTCCTAGGTACATCCCCACCGCGGCTGCCTTCGGCGGTCTGTGCATCGGGGCCCTGTCAGTGCTGGCTGACTTCCTAGGGGCCATTGGCTCCGGCACTGGCATCCTGCTTGCAGTCACCATTATTTATCAGTACTTTGAAATATTTGTTAAGGAACAAGCTGAAGTTGGAGGGATGGGTGCTTTGTTTTTCTAAATGTTCAAATATTTCTTTGTGTGTGTGTGTGTGTGAAAGGGAAAATATTTTGACACATTGTTTTCTGTCAAATAATGCGGGTTCCCCTTTTCTTCCCAGTTTGTTTTCAAGTGCTACCTGTCCCATTTGTGAAATGGGCGCTGAGCTAAGCCTTTGTGCAGCATTAGTACCAGCTGCCTTAAAACTAAAGTTTACATTATTCGTTTGAAAATGTACATCTAGGGTTGCCTGTGATGCTGGAAACCAATGTATCTACCTTGCTGTATTAGATCACAACAGTGAGACGGGGACATGGATTAGTTTGCACACAACATTCAGAACCCTTATATCCTCCCCTTGTCTAAAAATAAGTGTAGTTCAAATTGCCACTTTCCAGTATTTTTGAGCTTATGTGATGAGTTCTGGAGCATTTGTACCTAATCTATATTTTAGATAATTACTTTTTATACTTTTGAACTCATAGTATCCACATTCCCTCCCCTCCATCCCCACCCACCCTTTCTTTCTCTTTGTCCAAAGCAGCCACTTGGCCCATGGACAAAATCAAGCATTGAAGTTTTCTGTTGTTAGAAGTGATTGCTTCCAACTACTCTTCCTGTACGTTCATTCCTCCTTTCTTCCCAGGGACAGCATGACCTGTGCTGTTTGACTGTATTGGCTATGCCTTGTAATTCCAACCAGTCACTTGAGAATACTCTTTCAAATCACTGTGCCCCAATTCTTTTTTTTTTTTTTAATCCCTAAAGCAAATATTGAATTCTCAAGCAATGTCTGTAGTTCATTGGGGGTGAACAATGAGTAATTCATGCTAGGAATTTGTCTTTTGTTGTTCTTATAGCTGCAAGAAGTGTAAACAGTATAGACAATAAACTTTTATTTAATAAAACTGTTGCAGTTGTGTTGGAAAAATAAAGGAATCTGATATTAAATGTTCTCGAAGACTATTTGCATAAGGTTCACTGTACTCACACAGAGACTTCTGAGAGAAGTCAAATGTAATGACTCTCAAGTGCTTAATTATAAACTATTGAGAAATAGGTTCGCTTAAGCGCACTCATTCCTGTTACTGATACTGGAAAGGAACTGGAAGACAGGTCTTAACATACCCTAATGGCTCTGTAACAGAGACTGCAGTCTCCATTTGAAACTGCATAGTTCTTTGTAAAGAATTCAGTTTAGAATATCGGCAGTATTTCCCTCAGAAGGAGGGCAAATTTAATTTTTAACATTTTCACAAGTACATTTTTTTGTTATTTTCTTAGTTAGGGATAGGAAATATGCCTTATTAGGAGCCAAAGCCAAAAGGGCACAAGAGATAAAAGCTAAAGGATGGCAGCACTGGTCAGCTGGTGTGCCTCTCCCATTGCTTCTGATCACTGTTAGCATCATAAGACATATAGAACAGTGTTAATTACGTCGTTTTCTTCAAAAGAGACGTAGCTATCTACAGGAAACTTTGAATTTTTTTTTTTGGTACCCCGGATCGAACTCCAGACCTTCCGCTTTAAAGGCAGGAGGTGGAACCACTGAGCTAAATCCCGGGCCCTGGGACACTTGGAATTTTTAAGTGCAGCAATTTACGAGTGCTGATCAGTGCACACATCCAAGCTGATCTCCAAGGCACTGCCTCTCATCTCACGGACAGTACAAGGCATTAGTCCCAGGAGCAGCCGCCCCTGCAGGCGCTGACTTAGGAAGAAAGGGGAAAGGCCATGCAGAGTTTACAGAAGTGAGGCCACCTCCATGCTGAAGGTCACTCCCCCTGGGAACGGCCTTAGACGGAAGGGTGTGTGTGGGAAGACAGCTGGCAGGGTCCGCCCCTCTTCCACCCCTCTTCACCTCCTGGTTTTAAAGGAGTGGAACAACATAGGACTCACGGGATGGACCCTTGGGAGCTCAGGGAACAAGATGAAGTTGTCTGGAGAAGCACGCTCACGATGAGAAATCCGCACAGCAAACAGTTCAATTGGGGAGGCCAGGGAAGTCCCTCTGTAAGTCTCCTTTTTCAAAACTAGAAACACTAATGCAGTAATAGCCATCTGCATACCCAGCCATGGAGTTTTTCATTTTAGGGGTTGAGGGTAGGTACAGTTCACCTAATTCGGAACTCAAATCTGCTTCCCTATAGAGCTATTGCCCTGTCTTCTGGTTAAGGTTAAAAAAAAAAAAAAAATCACAGTAAAAATACCTGCATTTATGGTTTTATCATTAATATTACCTAGAGTGTAATTAAGTGAAGGTCACAGCCTACCTGTAATTATAATTCCATACCACCACCACATGCATTCTGTGCTTTTATTTTATGAAAAAGCTAATTTCAAATCTACATTAAGTTGAATACAGTCTTTGTGAAGAAGGCCTGGTAGTCTCATTTACAAAAACATGGCCAGTATTCTCTCTGGCCTTAAAATTTCAGGAAGGGCACTTCAAATGGCTTCGTGGTCGCATGTTTCAGCGCCAGAGCATAGGAGTAGACTCTGGCATCCACTGTGAGATGTTCTTCTGCTACCAGAGCTACAGGAAGCAAACAGTACAGCGTGGGTGACACAGTTGGGCAGTACCACAAGTCAGCATTTACTGAGTCACTATTACATGCGAGTTCCTATGCGAGATGCTAGTGATGCGTTCAAAGATCTCCAAAGGAACAGAGCACTTGAGTGGCTGAGGCAGGAGGATCGCCCCAAATTCAAGGCCAGCCTAAACTACACAGTGAGATGTAGCCTCAAAAACAAAAGAACAAACAACAAAGGAAGAATAAAGGACAGCAAAGCAGGATCACATTCCCAGCACGAGACAAGCACAGTAGGGATAATGATTTTACATGCAAACAAGAAAGCTGGGAGTTTACAGTTCTGTCACACTTCATTTACAGTTCAGGCAGGGAAAACTCTTCTGAACACTTAAGGTGATGATTATATGTATCTCTATGGATCTGGGTATCTTCTACCACTAGAGCAGACACATTTCCTCCTTGCAAGCTGAACTCTGTTCATGTTAGGGTGTACTAAGGTTACACTGGAAGAACACTACCAAGAATGTGATCTGGAATCACTGCAGACCTTAGAACTTCTGTGCCACTGTGATGGAGGATTGTCACTCTGGCTCCTGTTGATTTGGTGTTTTGTTTTTTTCGGGTACCGGGAATCGAACTCAGGACCTTGCACTTGCCAGGCAGGCGCGGTGCCGCTGAGCTCCATCCCGGCCCCTCCTGGCCACTTACTTGGAAAGAAGCTCAGAGACAGTGTGGGGGTGGTAGGAGCTGAATGCTGTCCTCTTGGTGGCACGATCTTAAATGTTCCTTCCTGAATAAATTATCTGCTCTATCTTGATTCTACTGAAACCAGGCAAACTGGTTCCTTTACCCTTCCTTGTTTTAACCCCCTTCTAAGACCAGAAGGGCAGTTATGGCGGGAAAGAAAAGGCAAGATTAGAAAAAGGGTACCATACTTAGATAAAATACATGGTACGTAACACTTACGCATGTACCTGTCTACATTATCCCATTTAATTCCGCTCATGCCTCTCAGAAGCAGGAGCTCCTGTTCCTGGTCTTCTTTAAAGCTTAGGCTAAGACCTGCTCAAAGTCATAACTAATAAGAGTCAGCTGAGCCTCAATCCCAGCCACCCAGTCAGACCTGTCAGATTGAGTGGTACTACCTGCAATTCTCACAGATTTAAATTACTCTGTCTTTAACATTATTTTAAAGTATGGCTTTGAGATCTTAAGGTGGTCTTTTTTAGGTCAAGTATTTTTAAAAGGTAAAGTAGGAACAGGCTCTCTGGGAATCTGAAATCACTGCAGTTTTTGAAAGATAGCCAGTTTTCAAACAATACACATCAAAATAAAGGACTCAGTTTATGAAGTAAAACTAAGCCACAGCAGTCATGGAAGAAAATAAGAACTGCTCTCACGTTTCAGATCAAGCAATGCTTCAAGTTAATTTAAGAAAAATTTTTTTTTTTTGGTACCGAGGATTGAACTCTGGTCCTTACGCTTGCGCAGCAGGTGGTGAAACCACTGAGCTAAAACCCCGGCCCAAGAAGTAATTATTTAAAAACAAATTAGGTGTCAATAAAATATTCACTTTATGAACATGTTCTGCTTCCTTTATAAATGAGCAAATGGGGATCTATGCAACCAGCATAGAGGCGCCCCTGGAAGGGCATTAACGTCTTCATTAACAGTATCTCCTCGCGCAGTTGTATCAAAGAACATCTCTCCACACAGTAGGACCTTTACAAAACTCCTGTGAGATGGGCTGGCAGACAATCTAACCATATGTCTAGTGGTTTACTGAGGGTCACATAGCTAGTTTCATTCATTACATCAGCTTATCACACTTAGGAAAGCACTGTTAAATCCTCCTAAACTCACACCTTCCACAAAGAACTAGTGAACAGTACAGTTGTACAATCTAAGAGATATCTACTTACACTCTTGCACTGGTATGGATTAAAAATTTAAAGTATAAAATCGTTTTAGCTGTTCAGCAGGAAAATAACTGACCATTCTGAGGGAGAAAAATAGCTCCTACTAAAAGATTTTACTTGACAGAATATTTTGCTCATATTTGTGAACTATATGCCACTCGGTATTGGTCAACTTCAGTTTTACAACAGTTTTAGGTACTCAATATCGATGAGATAAAGAAAAGGAATGTAATACCCCAATTGCTAGGGATGGGACCAGGGAAAATAGTGAAGATGGAGTAATAATCTTGAGAATGCTTACCATCAAGTCTATTCAGCAGGTCATTCTTTGGTAAAGAAATTACTTCCACAAATTCTAAACAAACAAAGTGCAAGTGAAAACAGCGGAAAACAGAAGCCTACCCAACAACCCACAATTATCTGTTGCCATTACCACTACACTAAGCCATACAGGGTCAGCCACTAGGAGTTGAGTAACATACCTCCATCCCCTGAAAATAAACAGAAGGAGAACACTGTTAGCAAGTCTGGAGTGGTAAACCTGGGAAGATTATAGTGTAAGATGTATCAAAATGACTGAAAGAATTTAGCAGAGACCTAAGTTTTAGTAATTTATCTTATAGGAGAAAAAATTCCAACAGTACAAAGTTACTATTCTCCAAACGTAAAGTACACTCTGTAATGTCTTCATATACATATATGTATTTCTTTTATATACACATTACAGTCCAGTGACATTTAATAACATTCACAATGCTGTGCAGTCACTATTAATCTCGTAACTTTTGTCATCCCAGAAACCTGGAACCCAGTAAACTTCTCATCCCTGTAATCGCTGCTCTGTTCCGTCTATGAAGGTGTCCATTCTGCATATGTCACATAAGTAGAATCGCATCCCACCTGCCCTTCAGTGCCTGGCTTATTTCACTTGCCACAGTGTTTTCAAGGTCCATCCATGTTGTAACATGTTTCACTCTTTCTTATGGCTCAGTGACACTCCCTCCTATGTACTGTACACACCGTGTGTGCTTTATCCATTCGTCTGCTGTTGGTCCTTTTACCTGTTTCTGCTCTGGCTCATGTGAGTGAGTGATGCTAATAAAGTGGCGTACAAGTATCCGAGCCTGCTGCTCTAAACTCTTTTGGGTGTATGATTAGGAGTACAAATGCTGGATCATGAAGTAGTTCTGTATTTAACTTTTTAAGGAATTGCCACACTTTTCCACCACGTGTCATATGTATGTTTACAATTTAAAAATTAAGCATTTAAAATTCGGAATACCGAAACATAATAAACACTAAAGAGGGTACGAAATTAAAGAATTACCACTCATACATGATTTACTCTCGTATACGTTTAAATACCCCTCTAAAGGGGTGGGAGAGATGACGTGGAAGTGAAAAAGACACCCAAGGGCTGGGGATGTAGCTCACTGATGCTGCGCCTGCCTCGCAACAACAAGGTTCTGAATTTAATCCCACGTACCAGTAGAAAAAAAGGACACTCAAGCTTCTGAATCCAAACTTGCTAAGAAATATATTAGAGCAAAGAATATCCTAACAGAGTCCCTAAAAAGTATAGAAGTCCATAAGGAATAATCGTTAGCTGCTCTCTATGCCATCCTTACAATACGCAGGAAAACAGGAACCTGGGGATTTTGAAGCTTCTCATTGCACTGAGGCTTGTAGCTTGTATCACCGAGTGGGGTAACCCTCATACAAACAATACGGAATGCTGCAACGTACGAACTGTCAGACTTCTGCATTCAGCTCAGTGACTCGCAGCGCCCACGCACGCTTACCTGGCTTTGGCTTAGGTCTGACATTTTCCGCATCGTCCCCGTTGATCGTCACCGTCACGATGTGTGTGGTGCAGTTTGACAGGCCCGGGTCCATGCACACAGCTGCGGAAAGAAGCGACGAGCCTCCCTAAGGAGCCAGCTGCGTGCTTCAGTCCCTTCGTCATTTACCTCAGGAAGATGACACAGGGCTCGGGTTCACAGCTGATGCAGAGGTGATGGAGGAAATGACAGCTGCTCTATGCAATCAGTGGAGGTTAGTGCGGACTGCAGAGCATGTCTGTGCCAAGCTCCCAAACTCTTCCCAGAGCTACTGAGTTGGGTCTGGACGCCTGAGGGATTAGACGGCACTGACAAGTTCCAGAAAGAAAGACAGCACCGCAGCAAAAGAACTTCAGTGAGGACTGTGGCAGGTGGGTGAGGGAAGTAACGAAGTCTGGGTATGGGATCCTGAAGGTGGCCTGGCTCTGTAATTCCCACCTTCAGGCCCCTCTTGCTCCAACTTGCTCTCGTGAGAAGAGACTCACGGCCGGTGAGCAATTTTATTATTATTATTATTATTTTTGGTACTGGGGATCGAAGTTGGGACCTTGCGCTTGTGAGGCAGGAAGCAGAACCACTGAGCTAAATCCCCAGCCCTGGTGATCAATTTTAATCTGTGAGTTTTTCTGTATAAAATTACAGGAAATATATCCACCTGAATTCTACCAGGAAGAACACTCACATGACCAATCCTTTTATGCCTAGATGAATTTATTGCTTGGTTAATTTTCAAGAGCCTGTGCCCAAGAGCCTACCTGGCAAGCAGCACAAACCTGGGGAACATTCGGCAACATCGCCTTTATAACCAGTTTCTTCCTCCAGCTCCCGAAGTGCAGCTGCTTCTGGGCTCTCATTGTCATCGATGAGACCTGTCAGACGGGAAAGGGAAACCCAGTTTTCTTTGAATCTCTCATTCTTCTAACACAGCTGCTGCTGAACTTTTTGAAAAGTGGTCATACAGCTAAAACTGACTGAAGTTTGGAACTTTTATACAGTCTAAAGATGAAAAGACAAAAGAATAGACCCTTGGCAGATTAAGTACATTCTGATCGGTATCTTCCACTTCTCATTATTTAGATCGCAACAGTGTTAGCATTTGTGAGGAAAAAGGACTTGATAGTAGCCAAGTGGCTTAGGCTTTTGAAGCCGGCTGTGACAACAGCACAGAATTATCATCTTTTCCCGTTTTCTTACATGTAAGATGGTGACAGTCTTAATCTATGTTGACTTTTTTCCTCAGAAAAATATCAAGGCCTTGTAGTGACATGCCAGAGGGAATGGACTGAAGGCTACAGACGTTAGGGAACCACAGTGACCATTGGGCGGGGCGGATACAGAGGCTCAGTGGGGGAGAAAAGCAACTGATTCTCTTTCCTGAATGGAAGAAAACAAGGTAAAGAAAATGTGAAATGCAGGCTCTTCAGTGACTTTCAGTGTTATTAATTTCTTCAGTTAGATGGCAAGTAAATGAGAAAAAAAGTTAATAGTTACCGTGGGCTGGACTTTCCCCTCACTGCAGGGATCGGACTGGGTTTGTGCACACAGTGCAAGCGCTCTACACCGAGCTACAAAACCTGTACTGCAGCTGACAAATAATGGGACAATCCAGTAAGTCCTGTGATAATACCGTGCCTTCAACCCTGGATCACTTCTGCACTGTGTGACTGAAAAAAATTACTCGATTTGAAACAGGATTTCCTTGGCCTGTCTATATACAGCAGGTCCAGGTGTCTTTTTTATGGATGGCTTTTGGAGTTAAGAGCCTGACCTACACATTATGATAAGTTTCTTATGGGGACAGACACTAGTGAGAGTGAAATATGCTGACAAGGTCAGGGTGCAGTTACTCGAGGGGAAGCAGGAGGAGCAGGCAGAGCCAGCAGGGCGAGTGGAAGGGGCCCTAGAGCTGCGCCTCACGCCCTTTTTGCCTTGCGCTGTCTGCCCGTGGCCACTCCCCTAGAAGCCTCACGACGACGGGAATGATCTTGTTTTACTTACACCCACACTTCTATGGTAAGATAAAAACGACAAAGACATAAGCACTGCAAGTCTCAGGCTTTGCCCTGGCTCAAACCAACAGAGCCGGAGAGGCAACGTGATGCTCGCTCCATGGCTCGCTCACCTGCAGGGAACTCCAGGCAGTAGCCACCCACCGGAGGTCGGAACTGCTTCACCAGAACGATGCATTCATAATGCAGAGTCCTCTGCAGCACTGGGATGATTGCCACACCTGTCACCAGAAAACGAAACCGAAGGCTGGCCAGACTAGCGATTTGTTTACAGCAACCCAACTAAATCCTCAGAGGGGAAGAAACTCTCCAATCTACGCTGAATGCACCATTAAGCAATAAAGAAGTTAACTCAGTGCTGGCAGTTAACTCTGGAAGCTATTCTCTCTTTTTTTAAAAAAGTCACACTGCTATGTTTAAATTATTTTTCTAAATAAAAAGCTCATTTTAGTTGTTGCAGTTTCTCTTTTGAGAAAGAAAAATGGTCTTGCTATGTTGCTCAGGCTGGCCTTGAACTCATGATTCTCCTGCTTCAGCCTCCAAGCAGCTGGGACTATGGGCACGAGCTACCATGCCCAGTCACAATTTTCTAAAAAATAAAATTAAAACTGAGACCAGACATTCCACACAGGACCAGGGGCATGAAATGTCAGCCTCCACTAAGCTCTGTACAGAAACCATTTCGGGTCCGGCAGTAGCTAGATCACTGGGGAAGTTACTGTCCTTGAAGCAGTAAACCAATGCGCCTGTTTCCTGCACATGCTAATTAGACTGACTTTTACTGTTCTAGGTAGATGAGATGTTCTTTCAAATCATGTGGCTTTAACTGAAACAAAAGCCACTGGGTTCTAGAAAACACCCACCACCCAGGAAGAGCGCTCGCTCCTCCTAAATGCGTCTGCACTGGTTCAGAGCAGCAACTGCAGCCAAGCGACTGTTTGCTTCCAGTAACCAAATGGAAAACAAAAAGTAAAACCAGGGAAGTAAAACCAAATGCTCAGCTGTCCCACAACCACACGTGACTGCCAGGACTGCTTCTAAGGGCTCCGCAGTCCCAGCACCCCTGCCTGGAGGGAGAGCGAGCCGAGGGAACAGCCTTTTCCCAGCCCCTTTCCTCGTCACCTGGGGAGCAAGCGGAGGCTGCCTGAAGCTGGGCCGAGTATTTCTTAAGGCTCTCTCCCAGGTCCTTTGAACAGTTATGAGTCTAGAAGTCTTAACACACACAGACACAGCGTGTGGCCCTCAAACGGTATCGATTTGTTCAGCTGTAAACAGCAGTGCATCTTCTTAAAAACACTGCTCTGGGCTTTAGCACGGTGGCCAGAGCTTGCTTATAAAGGAAGCTTCAGCACTGCAGAAACCAATTTACAGAGAAAAGGTTAAAACCAAAGACAGCTGTGCACAGAGGTCTCCAGGCACTTTCAATAGCACCCTGCAGAGGCGTCTAGGCTAGCATACCGTCAGCAGACTGGCCCCTCCTGGTCGTTCGTTTCACGGTTTCCCAAGTTCTGTTCAGGCAGAGAAGAAAACAACTCATTAGTGCCGAAGAGGAGAACATTCTTAGGTTTTCTGTGTGCAACCAGAACTTCACAAATGCAGTGCATGCAAATGTACTAATACTGGTCAGGAAGACCACGACAACACAGATCTGTACAAAAGCCAACTGCAGTTTCTTTCAGTTTCCGAAATCACCAAAGAAAATGGCTGTCATTTTACAGCTAACCATCTGGAGCCACCTGCATAGGAAGCCTGCTGAGCACTGGGGCTGCCGCTTTCCCAAACACTTCAGCTGGGAGAATCACCCCGTGCGAACGAGCCGGGGATTAGGGTGTCAAGGCCACTACTCAAAGTGATTCAGAGGAAGCTCCGAACACTGCAGCCTGGCTCCACACACCAAAGACACCACGCACCGTGTGAACGCCTGAGGTTTCTGATAGATCTTCTGGTTAATGTGACCTAACTACGCAACTTAAGAAAGCAAAACATTCCTATTTAGTAAGTGAGGAAGTATTCAAGTTAGGTAAGTGCTCTACTTTGCACGAGTTAGGTCTTATCTAAGGGGGCAAAGGCTTTTTACTTTTTCTCTAGAGGAAAAAGTGAGGCAATGACAGCAAACTGCTGTTACTGTTACAGGTTTACTCGTCAGCTGTTTGTTCCTGGCTGTGTTTCCTACTTCGGGTTTTGGAAACTCTGTGCTGTTGGCCCTCTTACAGGAACACTAAGAAGTCGTATGGAAAACCACCGCATTTAAAGGGAGAGGGCATAATGGAAAACGACCCTTTTATCCTCTCGTCCTGGAGGTGGAAGACGCTGTGGTAGAAGACGGGGTGGAGAGGCAAACAGCTTCAGGATGTCTTCAAGGGAAGTCAGGCATCTAGTGGCAGTGGGCCTGGGATAAGGAAGGAGTCAACACCAGCGCCCTCGCCTGAGCTACAAGAGGCACCACGTGGACAGAGCCTCTGCGTCATCTGTGTTCTCTCACCCTAAGGTTTTGACCTTGCCACAGTTCCTGAAATTTTTCTCAGATATTTCAGCATTGTACCCAATCCTAAAGGGCAAGGTGTCACAAAGAACCTATGAAAATTAAACAGACCACTCTGACAGCTCACGGCAGCCCAGTGTTCCTGTTAGTAGCAAGAAGCCAACCCACAAGCACTTTCTGATGAGTAAATAATACAGACTGCAAGAGACAAAACACCTTTTGGCATACTCTCTCTGCTGCCTCTTAGGGTTAGTCCTAAAGACTGAAGAAGACAGTGCTGGGAAAAGCACTGAAGGGTCCATCCCAAATACACTAGGAATAAGGGAAACAAAGAGGAGCATCATTACAGTGGTTACAATGGAGGAAAAGAAGCAGTAAAGAGCCATAAAGTATGAGCAGTAAAGTATAAATGCATTCATAAGAAACACTAGAACAAGAGCTCCCTGTGAGAGTGCCAACAATCCTTTTTCTTGTTGGGGTACTGGGGACCAAACCCAGGGCCTGTGCAGTGAGCTATATCCCCTGCCCTTTTTATTTTTAGACTGGGCCTCATTAAATCCAACTATCTTAAAGGGACTCAGAGAGATGAACATTTGACCAGATGTGAGAAAATCTTAGTCTCTACCTGCCTCTCTGCTAAACCCCAAGCTCCAACCTCCCGGAGATGTTTTTTGCTTGTAAACTTAGTGGTTAAGTATCCTGCACTATCTTGGAATGAGCGCAGTAACTCAAGAATCTCTTCTAGCTTCAGAATTCTGCTTCCATTTAATTTACTCTGCTCTCCAGTGTCTTTTGTTACAGGAAAGCCTGGTTTGCTTCCCCCTCTAGTCTACCAACACGAGCCAGAAAGTAACCAAGGATGATGGCTTAGCACTATCTTGGCTGCCAGTGCAGGGACTGACTACCCTGTATTTTCACACTTCTAAAATTAACTCCACATCCTTTCTTCCACGAATGACACAGCAGAACAAAGGATTCTCTAGCTATTTTACCTTTTATACCAGGAAATAAAGAACACATTTTTATAAATTTAAAAAGCAGTCTACTAGAAAGTAGATTCATTCTTCAACGCCTGACATTCTGGTATGAAACATTAACACATTGTATAAGGCCTGGTCAGAGGTCAAGGAAGACCCAGGCCCGGAAAAATGGAGGTGAGCAGCCCTAAACATACTGCATAAATCCAGCACTTTGGTAGAGACTTGAGCGCCTACTCCCAAACTAGTACAGACTCTCTGGAGGTGAGATCTCTGCATGAGTATCCTGAGAAACAATCTCCAATGATTCTGATCCACATTCCTGACAGATAAACTGGCATGAGCTAACACATATTCCCTAAGCTAAATAGTGTTAAGGGCCACATTATGTTATAAACTTAAATTTATAGGGACAAGGAAACCAAACTGTTACACACTGGGTTTCAGTATTTGTATGTATTTGCAGAAATACAAATATATTGGAATATATTGTGTTCCCTAGAGCTTGGGCCTTGCCACATTTCTGTGGCGGGTTTGGCTGCTGTGCCTGCTTATTTCACAACGAGTTCTACATGTCAGACTCGCTTCAACAGTTGCATCAGCCTTCCCTCGGGTTGAAGGATCATGATGTGCTGATTTAGTTTCTGTCCTGTGGATCTCCAGCACTGCAGCTTACTAAGGTTTCTGCCAGTTGAATAGCTAAAATCAAAAGCTGTTTAAATTATTGGCAACTCCATATATTTTCACCTTAATGACAGATGTATCTGTTCACAGAGAAACCCTGCCTCTTACTTAGTAATTTTTTAAATGAATCTGAATCATGTAAATTGTACAATAAACTTAGTTTCCATGTTTCTCCTCGTGTTATTATATTAAACACAATAACTAAATATTTTAGCGCTTTTTCCCCCAATTTATAATACCAAAAAATTGCTAAGCAGGAAATGTGGAAGACAAAAGTTAATTACACAGCTGCCTTTTTGCTATTCATATATTCTAGCCTTTTCTTACATATTGGCAGTCTTTAAAAGTGTATATACTATTTTCTATTTTACTATCAACATGCTAACTTTTCCCACTTTGCTAAGTTTCTTCAACTATATTATAACAATTAGTTCCCTGGTTTTTCCCAGTGCTAGGGATGGAACCCAGGGCCTCACACATGCTCGGCAAGCACTCTACCACTGGGCCACACCAGCAGCCCTAGTTCCCTATTTTTAAGATGTTTAGGTTGCTTTCTGACTTTTACATTTTTCATGCATATATCTAATTCTAAACAACAGACCATTTTCTTGGCATAGTCTAGAAGTGGAATTATTAGGTCAAAAGGTGTTTTTATGGCTATTGATACATATAGTGAAATATGCTTCACAAAAAAGATGTTTTTCCAATTTACATTTGCATGAGCAAGGTGTAACCATTTGAGTTTTACCTCAGCCAGCAATACTTTTTTCCTCTTTCGTTCTTAGAGATTAAAATGGGCTTTACTTAAAAGAAGCAACACGTACTATTAATTATTCTACTTACCTTGTCGGCTCAAATTAGGCTTGGCCCCAAAGTTTTAGGTTTACACTTATCTAGGGAGAATAGACTCCTAATTAGTTATTTTAACAAATTTACACCCAATTTTATTCAGAGATTACCAACGATCCAAACATTCTAACAATGGGGGAGAAATCTATTTTAGACTCTTCAATTAAAAAACAGTTTACAATGAGAAAAACATCAAAGTTTATGTCAGACACTCAATAGAGACCCAGAGAACCCAAATACTCATTTTACAAGAGGGGAAAAGTTTACCTAGTTTTACCAGTAGGATCCATGTAAGTTGTTTTTTCAAGCTTGACCCATTTTCCTTCTGAAATTAACTAAAAGGAGATCAGATAGTAAGTTCAGAAACTTTCAAATCAAGTTGGTTTTTTAATCTGAAAGGGTATTTTTTTTTTCTTTTAGATTTTATATATGTAGTCCCTCCAATAATTTGTGGGCAAGTTTTCAGTTCAGAGTAAACATTCAAAGTTGTTTTTCTTTTGGAATTTCTGTAGTAGTACTGCGAGGTAAAAAGAAATGATAATCTTTAAAAACTAAGAAGAGTGCTAGGGATGTAGCGCAGTGGTAGAGCATGTGGTCAGCGTGCATGAGGTCCCGGGCTCAGCCTCCAGCACGAATAGGTAAATAAATACAAACTCCTGGAGTGTTGGGAGTGGGGGCAAATGGAGGGGAGCCCCAGGGAGGGGTGTTCTGCAGTGCTGCTAACGTTCTGCTTCCCGGTCTGGACGCTAGCCACACTGGTACACGGGTATGTGAAAATTCACCAGTGGTTTTTCACCATCAGTGTCCCAGACTGGATTTTCCCACCGTGACACGTGGGTTTCCTACAACCCAAGAAGGCACCCCAGAACTGTCTGAAGTTTGCTTACGAGGACTACCTTTCCGATGGCACTACACTGAACTGACAGGGAGCCTTTTCCTCACTATCCTTCACTTCTAGTAACTATCAGCAGATCTGTTTACAGACAACACGGAAAGATAGTACATCAAAAAGAATTCCAGAAGGTGTCAAGATCAGAGTTCCAAGAAGGATTTAAAATTTATCCTCTCCAATGGTTCCTGGAAGAAGAGACTTAAAAATCTAAATTGCATAACATACAAGACAGAGAAAAGTTCTAGAACTCAATGTTATTTGGACTACAATTAACAGTTTAGGTTTCTGTTGATCTTACATAAGTTGGGACCACAAATAGAACTAAATATGAAGTCGCAAAGTCTTAAAACTCACACATTATTCATTTCTCTATCCAGGGAACCTTTTAATAAGAATTAAAGCATTTTTCTTATCAAGAGCCAAAATCTACTTACAATCTAATTTCATGACTAAATACAACTAAGGATAAGCTACCGTTCTCACCCAAGAGCAGGAAGTGCCTGAACCTTAAAATGGGAGCAGGAAGTGTCTAAAAACTTAAGAATGAATGAAAAACAATCACGTGAAACAATAAATAGCCTACATGCTTCTTTTAAATTCAGATGTATGTGGGGAGGGGAAGGGAAAGGAAAGTGAAAGTCGGGTCATACCTCCTCTGAAACAACAGACTGTTTGGTATTCTGAGAAGAATCTGCTGGCTCTTGGGTCTCCATTTCCGACTTGGTTAATCTTTACAGCCCTCAGATGAGAAGGTCCCGCTGCAAGATAATGAGATTTGTTTAGGCTAAATTTTTTCTGAATCAAGCACTGTCCATAGGCTGCGCGCCACAGTACTTAAGTGACAAAACATTTATTCACCATCAAAGCTGCTGTTCCCAGGTGCCCCAGACGGAAACGGAAATCTAGAGGACTCCGGAAACATCCAGGCAAGAATTTCAGGCCAGCGCGGTTGGAACCAGCGCTCATTAGTTCCTACTGTACTTCCAGTGGTGGTGAACCTATGGCAGGCGTGCCCTAGCAGGCTGTTTGTATCACTGAAAGCTCCGAAAGGTTCGCCACCACTGAACAG
Source organism: Heterocephalus glaber (assembly GCF_000247695.1). The sequence goes on from NW_004624805.1 coordinate 4,916,203, forward strand.
CACCAGTCCCTTTTGCACTTTCTTAATCCGGTGTTTTGACTCCAAACGGAAAGCTCTTTCCAATGTACAGCAACAGTAAGATTAGATGTCACTCTCCACACCCTCCCGTCATCTGCTGCCTCCAAGTGTCAGTCTTTCAGGTGCTGTCTGTGCTTCTCTTTTTAACAAGTTGGGGTACACAGGTTTAGGGATAGGGTTAACGTTACTTAAATCTCTGATTACTTACGATCCAATGTCAAGAAGCCTGTTAAATGTTCAGTACAGCTGGGCATGGTGGTGTATGCCTGTAGTCCCAGCACTTGGGAGGCTGAGGCAGGAGGATCGCTGTGAGTCTGAGGCCAGCCTGGGCTACAGAGTTCAGTACCGACACATTTCCCCCTGAATATTTTTAGTCATGCACGTGGAACTGACAAATATAGAGGGCTAATTGTGTAGACCACCAAGCACCAATTCTCTTACTGTCCTAACGGAAGAGTGTCTTTGCTCTGTTTCTTCTGGGACCCAAAGTGATAATTATTCTATTCATCACATCTTCAATTTTTATCCCAGAGATCAAGTTTCCCTACCTTCAAATCAGTCAACAAAGAATGCCTTAAAAAGATCAAATACTTGGCTGGCTGACTTAGGGAAGCTAAGTACTATACTGCCCGGCAGACGGGAAAGATGCTGTGAGGGATGCAGGTCCTCACCTTCTGGTGGGGAGGAAGAGGAGAAAAGGGGGAGCAGTGTGCAAAGCTGCCAGGTGACTGGAAGTTTATAGAAAAGGGTATGACGCTAGAAAGACTGGGGAGATGGGGTGCAGTAATCCATAAGGGGTGACTGGGGAAACACCTTTAACCTGCTAGCCCCAGAAAAGGGCCTGGAGAGTGGCAGGGAAGCACGATACACAGTACTGGAATATCTAGACAGTCACTGAGCATATGAAAACCTAGAACTCTGTAAGAGAACAGGCGGGCATTTCTTTGAAGTTGTCCCAGATGATAATTAGGAAAACTTTTAACTGGCACTGGTAGAGAAATAATTTACATATTTTTGGCAAAGTAGCATGCGGATCCAGGTAAGAGCTAACCCAAGGTATAAAACCAACCTGCCTCTATCTGCATGTTCTACAGGACAAAGAGACTTCAGAAGAACTTTATCTTCTACATATCCATCCCTTCTGTTAATAACATATACATCGCAGAAGGAAACTTGCTGAGAGAAGGAAAGCTTTTGATTCCGACAGAGAAAACAGCTTCTGGTTAGCCAAGCAGGCCCATCCATGCACAAAATAAACGGTCTACAATGGCACAGAGTAAGTGGGTTAAGCTTCCATCTCCTCTTTTGTGGTGTGGGGGATGGACCCCAGGACTCAGGCACGCCAGCAAGTAAGCTCTCTTCCGCTGAGCTACATCCCCAGCCCTACCTTTTTTTCAAAAGTAGCATTCTAAGCCCAAATTAACTTTTTTGCCCATATACAAACTTTTAAAAAGCAAAAAACTGAGGTCTTCAAAAGTACAAGCACCAAAGAATCAGATTCAGTGGACCCTTCAGTTACCACCGTCCTGACATACCAACAACTTGGGTTAATTAGGTTAACGGAAGATTCTTCAGCCTCTTGTTATCCATAGCAGGTACCCAGGTAAACATTCAGATCGCAGCTGTACTTAGTTACAACCAGCCCTCGGGAACCAACCGAGTTCTAAGTCAAGGGTCCACTTCCCCATGAAAAGGGCATTTGACCTGGATTTCCAGAAACCCCAAGCAACATGGTCCTAACATGTGACACAAAAGCTAAAGGGACCCTAAAGCATCAATGTAAGCATTGTAAGATGCCATTCTACTTTGTCAAAATAATTACACAAAAATCACATGATTTATAATAGCAAGTATAGCTGTATCCAATAGTTTTGGTTATAATAAAACTTAAAAACCACTTTTAAAGTGAAAATATTCTGACTAATCCTGATCAAGATATTCTGGTATCTTTTGGTGGTGCTTATACTTTAGTATAATTTAAGGTGAAACTAATGCCTTTAGAGTTGCAGACTTCAAGGCATTTAGCTATCTGCTAGGTCCCCTTATGTACACACAGTTATCTTCACAGCTTCTTTAATTTTCAGGGGGATGGTTGACTATTAGAAGGGCAAGAAAGTACTATCCAGAAGGAGAGTTCCTCATCTACTAATCTTCCTTTAACTGAGTTAAAGTCAATTAAAAAGTCTACAGCTCAATCCTCATCCACACATTAAACAGCAGTTTCAAACACCTTGTATTAAAAGATATTTAAGCTAAAATATTAATTACCCATGGTGGTGGGGGAAGCTAGAGGCATAAATTACCAAGAATTAAAAATTAAAAAGTGGCAAACAAGTCTGGATCTCCCAACAGTAATGAGTCAGTAGGGAGGAGAAGTGGTATTGAGGCAATCCACTGACAGTGTATGGGACAGCAGCAAAGTGGCAACAAGTGCAAGTATACAGACAGTATTCTTTACTACCAGATTCCCAAAATGATTCAGAAGAACTGTAGCAGCACTTCAAAAATAGTACTGAAACAGGAAAGGAGTTACTTTTAGCACTATTTCAAAAACAGAAGCCAAATCCTAATTCTGGGGCTACTCACAAGCGTCACGCGGCAGAAAGAAACAGACATGAGACTTGAACCCACGCGTCATGCCTCGCTGTCTCCTCTACTGTCACGGAGCCTTCCTGAACTGACTCAGTGCTATTTCGAGATTTAAAAGGTAGTCTGACACTGAGATTGAGTAGAGACCCAGACAGCAGGAAAAGCATTCCAACTAGAAGGAACCACATGAATAAAGAACAAATGCTACTGGGTCAAGGCAAGCTCTTTGGCTCCCAACCTTTCACCCACCCTTCTTAGGAACCAGAGCCAAAACCCCTGCACATAGAACAGACGTCAGCATTTGCAAATACATTTCGCAGGACACAGACTCAGCTGGATCCCTGCCTCCTCCCCTTTGAATACGCTGGCAAAGTACTCAAGCCAGACTGGGATACCACACGTTTCTGTTGCTGTGCAAGCCAGTTTTGGAGTTAGGTGACAAGTACAACCCTCCACTCAAGGGCAGGAAGTTAGGTGATGTTCACAAACACGCACATTTCAGTATCAATACCAGCTGGATAACCGATGAGTGGAATTTAAGATTCAAAAAGTTGAACTGAGAACTCCAAAGGCAGGCTGTGGAGTCTGTACTCAGGCTCATACTTCAGTTATTATACCTGGATCCCTGCAATTTGTTGAGGCTGCAAGTGAAGCAAAAACCATTAATTACATGTTGGCCATGTATCTCCTATCTCTTGACAAAACTTATCACAAGCATTAGCAACACTCAACCAGGTAAAGAGTTGGCCAAGTGCAGTGGCACTTGTCCCAGCCAGGGCAACACAGTGAGACCCAACCCGAACTGTCCCCTGCTCAGAAGTAAGAAAAATATAGAAATTCCATTCATAAACACAGCTTCCCATGACAGAAAAGGGTCAGGCAGCTGGAACAGTTTAATGATGTAATCGAAAAATCAGTGAGAAAGAAATTAAATGGAGATAGCAATTTTTGTGGAAATAATTTACTTTATGATCTTATTGTTAAAGTCAAGCATCAATTTATGCATGTCTAAGATGTCAGTCTACTTTCTGTCAAAATGACACAAAAATCCATGATTTAATAAGAAACAAAGACTCAAATAGTATAGCTGTATTTAATTCTTTTGGTTATAATCATAGAACTTCCCTTTTTTTAAGGAAAATATTCTGATTAATCCCTCTTTTGTATCACTTATGGTACCTACTTCAGATGGAGTTACTCTAAGTAATCCTTTCCTTGCGATAATTATCCTCAAATAATGCAGACTTCCTGGTTAATGATGGAAGCCACTGCAAGTTCTGTGGGGTTTTCCCCCTTTTGTCCAGCAGGTGTGAACATGGGGTGGATGGGAGGAATAAACACTTACTGAGATACAACTTGGTGATTTATAATCATTTACCCAATGGTTTATCATCATCCCTTTAATTCTGGTTGAGCAGTAACGAAATGACTGTACTGACCCCTGCAAAGGTTAACTGGCTACAGACTGTACAGTAATGACACCCAGTGGGCGCTTCTTGGAATAGTTCGTTCCAGGGTTAAATCCTCTTTCTCCACAATCACTTGACTACTGACTTTTAAAATATGCACAAGAAAAAAATTATTCCCACTGCTGTAGAGGTTTTAATGGAGAAATCTGAATATAAGCACTGCATGGCTAAGTGAAGATCAACATGGCAGTTAAAAAGTAGCTAATTTAGCTGTATTGTTCAAATACAAGAGCATTTCCTGTTTAGTAATGTCAAATTATTGGAGTCTGGGTAAACGTGTAACAAGTTACCTACATCCAGAGTGAGTAATACTAAAAAATCACTGAAAAGAGTTCTAGAGAGTCTGAATACAAAAACATCTGTGTTAAACTCCTCCCTTGGAGAATATTTAAATTTACAGATTTAGCTACTTCTCTACAAATGATATATTAAGGCTTTGCATTTGTAGCAACTTGTGTCTAAATGTTTCCTGGTCTTTTAAAGAAAGGAAGGACAAAGTTCTCAGCCTGTTTTCTCCCATACAACGAACTCTTTTTTGTTTTGTTTTTTGAGACAGGGGCTCGCTATACAGGCCACACTGGCCTCGAATTCACAGCGATCCTGCCGGGATTACAGTCAAGTGTCACGACCGGCTTCCCATATAATTGACTCTTCTACAGAAGAATACCCAGATGCACCCCAATGGGGGCAGTATTTCCTTCAGCTGCAACGTTTATACTGCACTTCTAGGCCAAATACACGTACAGTAAAAACAAATGGGACTAAAACAAAGAACAAAAACACAAACGGGACTGCACTCTCAAGTCCACTACTAGGTCTCTTAGCTCTGTTCGACTAGTTCCATTCTCTAATATTAGGAGATGGAATATCGCTTCTTTCCCTCAAAACAGAAAAGGCTGCCGCGGATTTAGCTCAGTGGTTCTGCGCCTGCCTCGAGTGCAAGGTCCCGAGTTCGATCTCCGGTACCAAAAAAACCAAAACAAAACAAAAAAAAAGGACTTTAATTTTGGACTTCAGAAGTACTAGCAACCTGGTGTAGTGGCACAGGCCTGTAATCCCACCACTTGGGAGGCTGAGGCGGGAGGATCACCCCGAGATCGAAGCCAGCTTGGGCTACATATGAGCTCAAGGGCACCCTGCATAGCGAGACCCTGTCTCAAAAAAAACCCCCACCAAAACCAAAATAAAATAAGTACTTGCAAATGAACCACTACAGCCCATACTCCACAACCACACACTACAATGTTAAAATTTATTTACCTCTGCTTTGAAAATGCATCCTTTAAAACAATACTCCCAACTAACCACTTTGCCAGTAACTTTTTTCCTCCCACTTTTTGCAGTACTAGGTTTTTATCTATTTGTTTACTTATTTTGAGAAAGGGACTCCTTAACCTGCCCAGGTTTGCCTCGACCTTCTGATCCTCTTGCCTCAGCCTCTGGAACAGCGGGAATTACAGGCATGTGCGGGCACTCGGCACCAGTAACATTTCTGAGAAAAATTACCTTCGGCAGGGAAGCTTCTAACTCCAAATTCACCGTGGATCCCACTATTGCTAATGAATTCCTTTCTAGAAGAGCCTGCCGTCGGTGGGGCCCTTACTTCTAATTTAAACCTGCTTTGGTGGACCAGCTTTAAGGCAATGTCCGTTACGGGCGACTTTTAGACAGAGGTGCCTGGGACATTCCCAAAGGCTTGTAATGATAGGATGCACGACCAGGTCTCAAAGGCGTTTCTCAGCAGCTTGTGACTTTTCAGTCTTCTAAAGAAACAAAACAGAACTTTGTAGAATGCCAGGCAGACAGGGGAGTCCAGGGAAAAATGGTATTGTAAGTGCAACTAGAATTCTTCCATCGCGGAAACAATAACGAAAATCTGGCTGGTTTTCGAAGCTGGTAACTTTTGCGGGGCTGGACTAAATAAACTCGATGCCCCAAAGGGACAACACAACAGTGTCCTCTCTCGAGTCGACCTCCGCTGACCGACCCCAGCCCCAGCCCCGCGACCGCCAGGGCCGTGCGGGCGGACCCACCCCGCAGGGTCCATCCTCCCCCTCCTCCGCCGCTGCCTCACAGACACTTGGGACCCTGGGCTGAGGCGAGCTCTGCTCCTCCGGTACCCAGGCTCTTCCACCGCAAGCCCTGCTATTCGTAGGCGCCGGACGCCAGCCCCGCCGCAGCCCGGGACGCGCGCCGCCAAACGTGCTTACCCGCGCCCTTGCTTCCCCTCGCGCCCGAGACCTCCGCAGGTGGCTGGCCCGCCCACTCACCTATTCCAAGGAGTGGGGCGAAGAAGGGAAAGAGGACAAAAAGAAAAAAAAGACCCGCCGGGAGCAGCAGTCCCGGCAGATGCCACGGCCACGGCTTCAGACACCGGCGGCTCCGCGGTGGCAGGAGGATGTGCGCGCGTCCTCCTCTCGGCACCCGTAAAAGCCCGCTGCTGACCCCGCTTGAGATGATTACCTTCCGGGTCGAGGCGCTCGTCCGGCTGTTCCCGCAGTTTCCTCCCGCGCGCTCTCGCAGCCTCTCTCTCTCAGGACCCAGACTCTGTGCGCGCGTGCGCGTGTCCGCGACACTTGCGCTCAGCTCAGTGTGCTCCACACGATTCACCTTGGGTTCCTTTTTTTTTTTTTTTTTTTCCCCCTACGGCACCGGAAGAGTCCTTGAACTAAAACAGCTCCGCGGTCACTTCCGGAAGCGTGGCGCAGGGTTCCGGGAGGGCGCCGGCCTGAGAGCGGCGGGGAGAGGCGGCGACAGCTGGAGGATGAAGAAGGAGCATGTGCTGCACTGTCAGTTCTCCGCGTGGTACCCGCTCTTCCGAAGCCTAACCATCAAGAGGTAAGAGAGGAAGGCTCGGCCCGGGCTCCTGGCTCGAGGGAAGTGCGGGCCTTGGGTGCGTCTTAGCATCTGCAGGCCTCAGGCGGGCCGCCGACGTGGAGAGTCGACTTCCTGGTGCCGCGCGGCGGGCAGATCTGTGAAGCAGGCCGGCGCGGCCGTGGGCCCCGGCGCCGGGCAGTGAGTGTGCCGCGGGAGGCCGGAGGGTAGGTCTTGGTTCCGCGCCGGTGGCGACGAGGTGAGTAGTGGATTGACCTAGCTGGGGCTTAGGACTTCACCACCGAGTTCTGCTTTACAGCTCTTGGAATTGCCCGAGGCGCGAGGCGATCGAGAGACCCAGGGGCGCCCTGGACTCTGCCCCTGACTAGCCAGCCCGATGGCGATTGCTTTCCGCCACCGTAAAATAAGAACAGAGACACCAATCCTACCTCCAAGGCTGCTGTGAAGCTCTAGTGTGATCGTGTACAGCATACTTAACGCATTGGGTACATATTGTTAACGGTGTTGCTGATGGCGGCTGTGAGAGGAAACTATCTGGAAAAGAAGTGAAACATTATGTGTGTTCTACTTCTGTGGTGTAGGACGTGGAATCTGTACCCAGTTTGGAGGACACGCAGAAGGTTAATTGTGTCCTCCTTTTATGCTATCGTTTAAGGTAATGTAGGCAAGGCAGCCAGAGGACTACTCCCAGCCATTCCAATGAAAGCATCTGAAATATGACGCAAGTAGCCTTTCACTCACTAGCAGAAGTAGTCAAAGGCCTGGGTATCCCGGGTAGAATTTTCTGCATTTTATTCCCTCATCCTTTAGGCCTGAATTGTCACTTATGTGGACCATCAAGCATCCATCCCTTCCTTGTCATTCTGTCTTCCTTGGGAATCCTGAGGTATTAAAAGACCACACAAATTCAAACGACAGTTCTTTTCCATCTGTTATTCAGACTTAGAGTTTCTGTCTCATTATCCGTGACACGATGGAGTTTAGAATAGTACAAAAGATAATCCTTGCATTTGAAGATAGTTGAAGTCACAGCAAAACAAAAGGGCCTCAGCAGTAACAGCAGTAGCACACTCACACTGTGTATTACTTCCTGTCACAAGCTATCTTCCTGATAGTTCAGTTCATGAAAATTAGCTTGTGTACCTGAAAGTAGGCTTTGGGTCTAACACGATGTTGCCATCATTCCTTTTGTGTTGTGACAAAATGTTTGTGAACTTGTCAGACACTTGCACTGCATATTCTTACAACTGGTTTCTGCGCAGCTACCTTTTGTGTCCTCCAGCACGGTTCTTCTTGCATCTTAAGCAATATAAACATAAAATGATGAAGAATTGCCTGCCTTCGAGTACTGATTCCATCAGGATCTTCAGCAAATTAGTTAATCTTCCTAAACCTCATTTGGAAAATTGAAAACATAATAGGATTTCCATAGGCATTAAAGGAGATAAAATATTGATAATGTTTGGTACTTTTTCTGGCACATAGTAAACACATAACAATGTGGTTTGTTACATTTGAGTATAGTAAAAGCCCTATTGAAGTAAAATAATTTTAATTCACTTAATAGAAAGTTAATGAAAAATGAACCAACAGGTGAGATTTTCTGCTATTAGTAAGCAGTCTGTAACTAATCTATGTTGCTTCAAACTGTTGTATTCTATCTTTAGACCATTCCTTCAGTCTATTTAGTATAACAGTATGCCCCGCTACAGGCCTTATTATTTGGTGTTTATTGTGATTCAGAGATGATTATGCAAGTTTATTTTTTGACAAGTTTGATTCAGACTTAAGGATAGTTAGGTGATCTTTGGTCCAACCACTTTTCCTTTTTAAATGTTTTTTTCCCCTTAAAATACAAAGGTTATATTAAATAATTTTTAAAGGCTTCTTCTACCTCTGAAATTCCATTAGAAGTATCTTGTGTATATGCAGAATTATAGCCACTTGATGTGATATTTGCCATTTGAGCCTTTCATCTCTGTCAGACAGGCCTCATTGAATTTTTCCCTGCATAGTGGCTTTCTCTGAAGCCTCATGAGCACTATGTAAAGCTTGCTGGGCAATGTCATATTTGTGGCCTGTCTTTCAGGCATGTTTCCTTTTTCTGTATTTGGCAGCCCTTGGTATAGCACTTGCCTTATTATACTGGGACTATTTTTTTAATCTTTTCCCTCAATAGGCTTTAAAGATTTTTTTTTTTTTTTTTTTTTTGAGACAAGGTCTCACTATGTAGTTCAGGCTGGCCTTGAACTATGAAGCCCAGGGTGGCCACAAACTCATAGGGATCCTCCTGCTTCAGCCTCCTGAGTACTGGGGTTACAGGTATACACCACCACACCTGGCAACAGGCTTTCATTGTTTTTTGGTACCAGGGATTGAACTCAGGACCTTGTGCTTACTTAGGCAGGCACGGTGCCACTGAGCTAAATCCCCGGCCTAGGCTTTAGTTCTTAATGGAACTATCTTGGTGTGCTTTTTGCATAACAGGTGCAAGATAATGCCATGAGGATGACCTGAAGACATGTGACTTAGAACTGGGTGACCCATGAAACCCATGCAGCATATCTCCATGTCAGCTAATACCTGTAGGAGTTGGGGGCAGGCTAAGTAGATGATCTAGTGGCTTATCATGTCTTATAGTTACCATTTCTTCTGTTAAACCAATATAACCTCAAAAGTCCCTTTCCAGTATGGACATATATGTTTTATTCTGATCCCCTTGACCACACATTAGTTAATCCTTACAGATTTGTGAATGGGTCTTGCTTGGAGGGATTATTTGTAGCAACACCAAGGCCACTGGACCCTGTTGAACAAAAACATTACGTCAGTCTTCATACAACACCTGGCTGTCCTGCAGGAAGATACTCTTGGATTCGGTACCTGGCCTAGTTGGCAGCTGCAGCTCATCAAGGGTAAATCCTCATATGTTGCAAGGCCCTCTCCCTAAAGCCCTTCTCATCTGTGCCCAGTAGCCACTGACTGCATCACCAAGACGTCAAACCTGTGGACCTCAGGAGTTACTACTCCTCCAGGACAGTGAGACTTCCTCCTTCCATTGAACACTTTCCTTTTCCCTCACTCTGCTTTCCCTCTGAGATTTGCTGCCTCCAGTTCTCTCCTGGCCAGACTTCCTGATCTGAGAAATTTACAGTAATCAGGCTCTTGCTTCTCCAGGATAATGAGCCTGTCTTTTCCCTCACAGCTGACCTGTGACCAGGTCCGGTTTATGAGTCTCTTCCCCAGGGTCCATCCTGCTGACCAGCTGGACAGTCTGGCCCAGTACTGCAGTTGGCTCTAAGTTTCACTTCCTAGTCAGAGGCTCTCTCTCCGGGATGCCCCAGATTGCAGCATGCTGGGGTCCCTCAGGATGTGGGAGGCCCGTCACTCTCCAGGTATCCCTTTTTGGGTGGATACTGCAGTTCAGCAGGACTCCTGCTGATGGGTCCTGGGTCCTCTGCCCCTTGTGACTCATGGTTGAGCTGCATTCTTAAGAATTGGTCTAAATTTGATCCTCAAAGTCAAGAAGCATGACCTCTTCATGGCACTGTAAACTGCAGCAGCATCTTACAACTAGATCTCTTCTGTTACAATCAGGACAGAGATCCTGAGATGCCCTATACTCAGGCCCTTATGGGCTTCTTACAGGATCCTTAGTCGCAAGGGGTCTCACATGTGCCTTTGTGAGTCCTCCCTTCACATCTGTCTCTTACAACTGAGTCCTGAGTCTCATGACTCTCAGGTCCCTGTCTAACCCCACATTTAGGGGAAGTGTTGTTTGTTAGTAAACAACATGATTTTTTTAAATAAAGGAAAAGTCTGGGTAAGGCCCGGGGAACCATGGGATGCCCCCTCCTCAGGACAGCAGTAGCAGAGGCTGAGCTCCAAGCTCAAGCCTGAGGCAGGCTAGGACAAGAGGAAGAGAGCAGGCCAGCCCATTCAGGTGCCAGTGCTACCAGGGAACACCGCCTGGAAAATGGAGATGGAGGGAAGAGGTCTGGGCCTCATACAGGGCTCGCACTGGACCCTCAACCCAGGCTGCTGTGGAGAGTACATCAGGCTGCAGAGCCGGATATCAGGTGGAGAGAGTGGCTCTTGGGTTACGCGCAGCCTGCCCTGGGTCCCAGAGGGTGGCAGGGCTGGGCTTAGCGCCTGTCTGGGGATGCCACAGTGGGGAAGTGAGCCTTCTGCTGAGGAGGTAACGAAAGTGCATTGGGACGTATCTTGGCCGATTGGTAAATTTACCTTTAAATTCTCTGGTTTAAGTTGATCGTTTTATCTAACTAACATGCCTAAAACATTGTAAACAACTTTGGGATAATTCCTAAACTGCAGTTAAGATGGCTCACTTGTTCTGCTTTCTGCTGGTACTAAGATAATTTACTATTCAAGATTACTTGAAAATGTGTTATTCAGCCAGTCCTAATGTAAACATCTGTGAATTAATTCTGTAACAAGAGCAAGTAAAAAGTGTCACAGGAACTTTCAGATCCAAAAGGTCATGGGGCTTATGACAAGAGGAAAGCAGCCCATCATTTCGACAGTCCTGCCATTTAGGCCCTGGCCTGTGTCACTCACATCGGTAATAAGTCTGCTTATGGTCGTTCGCATGGTTTTCTAAATGTGTAAAAAGTCAAAGTCTATCGTTAGATTTTTGTCAGTAATGTTAACCTGCTGATACATAAAAATTTTAAAGACAGTGTGGCTGCTCTGATAATGAAAAGGATTAGATATTAATCGCCTAAGAAATCTATCTTTTAAAAAAGAGAGCTTATTGGTCCTGATATAATGGCAGTCATGATTGTTACCTTAAATGCTATATAAAATAAGTTACCTTGTCAATTACTAAACTCGTTAGAAGTCTAGGTCTTTTGACATCCGTAGTTACGTTTCTTCTCTGAAACATTTTCAATCAGACTCATGAAAAATACTCAAAATTGTTATACCTACTCAGTTTGTTTTGCTCTGGTCGGTATATTTTGTACTTTCCTTTTAAAACTTTGTAACTGTTATTTCTTAAAATTCTACGAAAGTACAACTCCAAACAGAGGTCCAGTCCAATATTTTGAGATGTTGACCATCACCTACAAAGAGATAGAGTCAAACTAACCAATGGACTGCAGGTAAATTTGGCTTAAGAAGCTGTATTGTTTGAATGAGGCTGAAAAGGGACTGTAAGACTGACTGAGTTGTCAATCTCATCCCTTCCGATATGGGATCAGATAAGACCAACCAACCAGAGTAGCGTTCTGGCTCATAGGAACAATGGAGCGATGATCGATCAGCGATACCATCAAGAAATGCTGACAAAGGTGTTAGCAAGAAAGCATGAGTAATGTCAAAACCATGATGGGGTCACTTGTGTCGGCCCTAGTAAAAGAGAAATAGAGCCAAGAGGTTATGAAAAAGGGTTCTTACACATAAATGCCTCATAAATGTCACAGAAAACTGCCAAAATCATGTTTATCCTGAGTTAATTTAAGGATAATCCACTGGGTCTGCCAGTAAAAAATCCAGCTTCCCTCAAGTGCATTTTCATTTACTGTTCTTGGTGCAGTTTGTACATCAGTAGTGAGCCCAGTCCCTCCCACACGGCCTGTAGTCTGTACTCTTAGAGCAGGCTGTTTTTGCTTCTGTCCAGGCCCATTGACATCCGATGACTTAGCAGACTCATTTGAGCCCTTTCCTTCTCTCATAACCCACTCTCAGCTGGAAGCAGATGAAGGAAGGAAGGAAGGAAGAAGACTCCACCTCAATGTGAAAGATTTGACTTTGTTGATCTATCAAGGTGGAAATATGGAGGCTGAACAGGCAGAAAATAATCTGCAGTGGCAGTTTAGTAAAGTGAACTCAACCTCGCCCTGTCAGGCTTTTCTGTCCCAGTGTGTGCTGAGTGACTAACATTCTGCACAGGCTAAACTGCACTTAAAGGTAAATAATACACAGCCTTTGAATTGAAACACACATATTTCTTCCTAATGGCCTGTTTGTAAGCCTTAAGAGTCTTCTGTGAGGGCCAGGGATTTAGCTCAGTGGTTCTGTGGCCTGCCTTGCAAGTGCAAGGACCGGAGTTCGATCCCTGGTACCAAAAAAAGAGCGTCTTCTGTGAGAACCAGAGTAGTGAACTGTGTCCAGTTGGCTGCTTTAATGTGTAAATAGTGATGTAACACAGGTGTGCTTGTGAGGCTAACAGTGCCAGCTGTCTTAAAGAAAGGTGATACACAGTGGAACTTCAGTTCATCAACTTAGTTCTCTCCATGACTCTGGTCACAAACCGAACTGGACGAGAACCCAATCACATGTCCCCATAAGCTCAACACCCACCCTAACCATTCGGCTTGTGACCAGAATCATGGAGAGAATTAGGTTCATGAGCCGAGGCACCAGTGTAGTTTATATCTAGATGTCCCCCCCAAGGCCTCATGCACTCATAGGCCTAGGATTAATCCACTGTTAAGTTTATAGCTAAAGGTGCTGTTAAGCAGGGGGTAGGGGAGGCTTGTGGGAAGAGGTGTGGTACTGGGAATGAGGCCCAGAAGGGTGTATCTCCTCCATGGCTCTTCCCTTTGTGCTCTATGGCCTGTCTGCTGTAAGATAAGCATCTACCCCCGGTCATACCCCTCTCTGCCATCTGGTTCTTCTTTGGAGCTGGATGACCATGGACTGAAACGCAAGCCAAAATAGACCTTTACTCCTTTACATTGTGAGTGTCAGATATTGTGTCCCAGCCATGAGAAAAGTAACTAAGACAGACTCTGGTGTTAGAAGTGGGATTGTTGCTGCAATGGTACCTGACCATGTGGTTCAGAACCCTTTAGAGCTGGTTTACAGGAGGAGTCTGGAAAAGTTTGGAGATACCACCTGGAGAAACAGCCTGAGAATGCTGTAAGCCAAGCTTGGTGGGAGATTCTGGTCAAAGCTCAGAAGACCAAAAGGCTGGTGTAAAGACAGACAGTAAACACCAGGCTCAGGAGGTTCGAGTTGGGAACAAGGACTTCATTGCCAGTTGCACTCCAAACCTTGCGTGTTATCCTCTTGCAAAAAATTTATCTACGTTTTGCTTGCATCCTAAGACTTTACAGGAGACTAAAATTAAGGATGGTGGACTAGTTAGTCTCTTATGGTTTATATCTAGATATCCCCCTAAAGCCTCATGTGCTCAGGGGTAAGGCTTTGGGGAAGTGATTGGATTGTGGGGATGTGATACTCATCAGTGGAGTATGTATTAGTCCACTGATGAGTTCACAGCTAAATATGATATTGGGAGATGAAACTTTGTTGGAAGAGGTGGGTCACTGGGGGTGTAACCTGGAAGAGTATATCTCCCTCCCACATCTCATGCTTCCTACCTGGCACACTTTGAGCAATCCTCTGCCATGCCTCTCTGCCTTGGAGCCAGCTGACTGTGGACAGAAACTTACACAAACTGTGAGGCAAGATAAGCCCTTCCTCCTTTAAGTTGTGAGTGTTGAGTACTATGCCTCAGCAAGAAAAGTAACTAAGTCTGATGGGAAATTTCAAGGCGGCCTAATGTTGAGGCTGCAGCGTGGATACTGTGGGGCTTTTAGCCAGGTTTGCACTGAAAATCAGGAGCAAAATGTTTTTCACTTTTGCTGGAAAGGAAATGCCTGGGAGGAAAGGCATATAAAGTAGTAGTGGAGGAGAGCTCAGTTGCTGAAAAGATTAACATAATAGGGAAGATGGCTTGAGGGCATCACAGGACTACAATGCCCCCACCCTTGCAGGCTCAAAATTGCAGAAGGGAAAGACCTTGCTTTGAGAGGAGAATCCCAGGGCACTCTACTCAAGAATGGTCATCTAGGAAATTGCCTTCTTGTTGTTCTGTTCACAGTGCTCAGCCACTCCAGGCGCTCAGAGGCCCCTCAACCACAATGCAAAAGGGTCGGGCTCCTTCTGGAGCTGACATATCTTGGTGTGATCCATGAGGGTGCTGCATGCAGAATACAAGAGCTATTTTGTTGTGGAGGCTTCTCCCCAGATTTCAGAAGACTGGGAGGCCAGGCAGTGTGCCCTCAGAGGGCAATGTGTAAGGTTGTCGGAGTAAAGCTGAAAGTGCAGTGGAGACCACAGAAAGTTGGAGGAGCCAGTAATGTGGAAATCTGAGGAAAGCCATAGGCAGTGAGCAAAGCCACCCAAGAGAGAAGTTATCAGGGCTCCAGCCACCAGCAATGCCATAGGCGCAGGTCTAGCCCAGGCCTTTGGAGTTCACATCTTGGGGCCATAACTTGCCCCAGGTGCTAGACTCGGAGCTCCAGGATTTACTTTTGCCCCTGGGATGTCGGTCTTGCCTTGATCCCATTGGTTTCTATCCCTCTATTTCTTCTTTGGGGAAGCCAGTGTCTGTTGGTCCCTGTGGGTGTGACCTGGCTCCTGCTCTGGCTGCTGCCTTGTGAACCGCTTCCTGACCACCATGAAGTGAGCACCCTTCCTCCACTCTGCCCTATTGCATGTCTTCCTGCCTCAGAGTCAGCTGACCGTGGACTGCCAGGCCTGGCTAACAGTTAATTTTTAATCAGAAAATAGACACATTTAAAAAGAAAATTGAGCTGGGAGCAGTAATGCACACCTGTAATCCCAGCACTTTGGGAGGCTGAGCCAGTAGGAGTACAAATTTGAGCCTAGCCGGGTAACTTAATAACTGAACAAAACCCTGTGTCAGAATTAAAGTAAAAAAAGGAATTTAAGGGCTGGGGATGTAGCTCCATGAGAAGACCCCAGGTTAAATCCCCAGTACCAAAAGAAAAAAAAGGGAAATTCAGTAGGTTTTTTCTTTTTTAAATAGAATTTAAATATTTAAAGAGATTGTAAGTTGCAGAGGCTCACCTGAAGTTGGTTAAATCTAGTAGATTTGAACAGAATAGCAAGATATTAGTTAAGCTTAAAAGCCCGAGGAAGGACTTGGGATTTGAATGTGAAATAGTAACTTTAATAAATCAAATATTTATTTTTCAAAGCAAACTAGCCTGTGAATAGTCTTTCCTGTGTACAAACTCATTTGTAATGTGCTTAAAAGCCTCTTTAAGGGGGCCAGGGATTTAGCTCAGTGGTTTTGCCGCCTGCTGCGCAAATGCAAAGACCCGAGTTCAATCCCCAGTACAAAAAAAAAAAACTCTTTAAGAAATAAATGAGGCATTAGTCAGTGATGGGCTGTTGGCTGTAAAAACTGGATGTGGTGTTATTCTCTTTTAAGAAAGTATACATTTTCAAAGTGAAATACAGTAATAGCATTGCTTTTAGGCATCTGGGAGGAATTTCGGTGATTTCTTATCATATGGTAAAACACAATTACTCGAAGTTGTTAAGTGGCTTCCAGTCTCGCTTTGCCACCCTTGTTGTGCCCAGATCGCGAGGTCCCCAACGACCACCAAGGACCCGATTCCGATGCAAACACACGAGG
This sequence comes from Heterocephalus glaber, assembly GCF_000247695.1. The sequence continues at coordinate 4,932,532 of NW_004624805.1, forward strand.
GTCGTTTATTCAGGCTCGAGCAGGGACTCCCATCCGACACCGACGCAGCGGGTCAGGATTGAGAGCCCCGACTCTAAAACACCAGGGGTTTTTATAGAGGTTACAGCAAGGCTCGGGGTTGCAAATCACACGATTGGCTAGCATTTAGCAAGTTTTGAAAGTTTAAACCTGATTGGCTGTGCCTTGAGCGCTGAACTGCAAACGGCTGCTCAAGTCATCGAAAAGAACATCTGGGATACTGGGGTATTGGGGTAACTACTGATTAGCTGTTGCAGGCCATCGAAAAGAGCATCTGGGACATTGAGGCAGCTACGGATTAGCTGTTGCTAGGCTAGTTGCTAGGGGACCGCTGAACACTATCACAGGCAGGTGGCCAAAGTACATCTTGTGGTTTTTCTTGGAACTAGAATTTATGTCCAGGCCACCTTACTCTAAGATGGGGCCAAATTTTAAAATGGAGTCACTCAGGCCTCACACCCTCAGTTAATATCTGAGATGAAGTAAGCTAAAGTCTATGCTGTTAAGCAGCCTCATCGCTCCGGGGACCAGTTAGCCAGCCAGACAGACGTATGCAGGCATGTGAACCCTTTGCTTTACATGCTCACTCAGTCCAGAGTGGTTTCCATATCTCGCATCTGCTTCTACTCTTAGAGGGTGGCCAAATGCTGTTAATCTTCTGGTCTAACCTGCATTTCCAGTGTTCTGGCAAACATTTGCTGGTCTTCTGTAGGGAACAGGGGAAGGGGACGTTACCAGAACCTCTGCAGTAAGTCCTAGGCTCCTGCGAACCACGGCAGCACACGGCGAATTACAGGAAAGGTAGAAAAATGAAAAGAAGCTGAGCTTTGGGTCTGATCAGTGCTGCTCTGGGCAGCAAAGACAAAGCCCCCTCGCTTGCAGCACTTTATTCAGTACATCAGGAGAAACAGATGTAACAAGTGAAATGCAGAGTTCCGTACTTCACTTTGGGATGAACAAGGTGTAAAAAGACTGGGGGGCCAGAGGAAATCGAAGAACAATGAGGAACTATGCAGATGAAGATTTGGTTCCTCCCTGGCGTTTCCCTCAGGTGTGGTCTTGTCCTGAAGCATTACTGCATCCGGGGATCACTGAGGTCTCAATTGTGACCCGAGGCCAAAATGCAATTATGTCTGGAATGTCGTAGCTGGCCTGTACGCAGGAGAACTAGGCCGGCTCAAATGATTTTTCCCTAGGATGATGTAGCATTGCTCCCAACAGTCTTCGATTTCTTAAAAACACAAAATCACTGTGCTCGTTCATTCAAAGTTTTTTGAGCTTGTTGCTTTCATCCTGTGATTTCTGTCTGGTTCTTTGAACTTGGCTGGGTCTTTTGTTTGTTTCTTTACCATAAAGACTTTTGTAGTGATTATGTGGCCTGGACTATGTGTTCATATCATACCAATTCCTGCTGTGCTGCTACCAAACGTACAATATTGACATTTCCTGTTTCAGATTAAAGTAATGGGAACAAATGATTCAAAAATTAACAGTCTCGGCTGTGTTTGACTTTTTGAAATGATGCCTATTTTGAGGTATGTGTTTTTCTTTTTCAGTGTCGTTCTTCCACTTCCTCAGAATGTAAAGGATTATTTGCTAGATGATGGAACTCTGGTGGTTTCAGGAAGGTAAAGTATATCAGAAAAAAGATTTCTTTAAACTTTATCGTAAAGAATGCTATAGTGAGTAAATCTCAGCATTTACCATATAAAATGAGTAAATTAGCTTGCGCATCATTCCCTCAGTCATTTGGGTCTTTTTTCTCGTCTTAGCTGAAATTATGCCCTGATCTTTATCCTATATTCCTTATCAGTGTTCAGTTAATATTTTTACAATTTAGCCCTTCTCCCTCTTAAAATAACTAGTTGTGAAATTGCATGGTTCCTTTCATTTCTGCTTTAGAGAGCAGCTATACTGATACCTGTACCTTCTGAAGGTAGCAGGATGAGGGATAGGGCACACTGTAACCCTTTGAGATCCTCCAGTTGTTAAGGTAACAGTTCAGGGTCCATTGCAAACAGGAAGCTTCACTAGGGTTTATTGTTTAAGTCCTTGACATTTTGTTCCCCGCAGTTGATCCACCGTGGCTCCACCTCTCCCTCCTAAAAGCTGTTCAGTTATTTCCCCTATTTCTAGGGTAAAGGGAAAGCATTATGTGTGTCTTTTTAGTGGAAACTTGAGAAAGTTTTAAAATCATTGGTTTGTTGCTGTTGTTTGGGAGGGAACCAGTCCAGGGCCTTACACATACAAGACAAGTGCTCTACCGCTGACCTACAGCCCCAGCCCCATAGAACTTGGGAATTCCTAATTCCATTCAGGCCTCTGCTCCGAAGCCACATCGGCTAAATGTCTGTTTCCACCTGGCACAATTTTCTTACTTGTTCTATTTGAATGCAGCTGCATGAGAACAGGGACTCGGTCGCTGTTTTCACCCCAGCTGTTGGAACAGCACCTGATACATGAGATGTGCTTGGTGAACACCGTTGGATGCATGAACCTTAGACACGTGATTAGAGTTGTTTTCGACGACATTAACTTGATCCCATATTTTTGTCCAGTAGATTTTTAGTGTAGTTTTCTGGCTTCTATTTCTGGTTTGGGGCATTCATAGCCCTTTAATCTAAAAAATCATTAATGTAGAGCCTTATCGGTCTGGAATAATTGGGGAGATAACAACATGGTAGGAGATGTGGATAAGGCTCAAGCTGAGACACTTTCAGATTAATTTTATTTTCAAATATGGCATTTATAATGACCAGACATAGCTGAAAATGCAGTGTAAGTAAAATATTAGAAAATCTTGATAGACTTCAGTACTGTAATGTGGCTGAGCCCAGGTCCTGAGCCCTCTGTGGGGCACCATCCTGAGCCGTCCCACCTGGACGGCCTTGTTCTCCTTGACTTGGGGCGAATGAGGGTGAGTGACAGAGACACCGAGTCAGTTTAACCTGCGGGCAGCCAGGGGGCTCTCGCCTCTGAGTAGGGAGAGGAGGTGCCTCCTAGGTCTGGCTCATCTTGTTTTTATTCACAAGCAGTCAGAGTAACACAAGATTCATCTGCTTTCCAGTATCCGGCAGAACATTCTCAGGTATACAACTTGACCTGAGCTGGCTTAAGTTCTCCTTAGACCCGTGACACGCAGTCACCCGAGTGCCTCCTTTCTCCTTTGTGCTCACAGAGATGACCGTGTAGACATCGATTCTCCTCTGGTCTCTGACACGATAAACATCAGAAGGCCACATGTTGATTTTTACTGGCCAGATGTTGCAGGAACCTCTAGCTTAGGCAAACACTGTTAAGTACTGCTGGAGCTGGAGTTATAAACTCAGTGGTGGAGCACTTGCCTAGCAGGCGTGAGGCTGTGGGTCTGATGCCCAGCACCACAAACAGTAACAGCAAAGTTACAGTACCAGCATTGCAGCAGCACACAGTGCCGTGCTGTGCTGTACAGCCATGCACACATCACACAGGGACCTGCCCTTTGCGGTTCACGGTTCAGCTTCGTGTTTTGTGATAGTGAAAACTGCATAGTGCTGGTTCTTTAGTCAGATTGCCTAGGTTCAGATCATATCTTTGCTGTTTTGTAGCTCACTGTGTCTCAGTTTCCTTGACTGTAAACTGGGCAGATGATAAGGTAGAACTTACCTCTTGGGTTGTTGCAAGAATAAAAAGCAATCATGTGTAAAATGTCCAGTCTAATCCCTAGTACATTGTACATTTCTGGACAACTTAGTGACTTAGTGAGACCCTGTCTCAAAAAAAAAGAAAAAGGGTTGGGGATGTATCTCAGTGCAAAAGCTCTGGGTTCAACCCCCAGTACCTGGGGATAAATAAAGGAAAAGAGGTGCCGGGGATTTAGCTCAGTGGTGCTGCCACCTGGCTCCAAGTGCAAGGTCCTGAGTTCCATCCCTGGTACCAAAAAAAAAGGAAAAGAAAGAAATGCTAACTGCTCTCATCATTACTAATCTTAGTTGGTATAAGCACTAAATCATGTATCAGTGCAGAATTGAGCTAGACTCTCTGAAGAAGATAGGGCGGTCACTGGCTCGAAGTTGCTAAGGAATGACGGGGAGAGTCAGGGAGTGTCCAAAAAGCTTTTGAGGCTCTGAGAGGTGAAGTTGGGAGGGAAGAATCTTGCAGGCCGAGGGAACAGCATGGACAGGGACTCTGAGGCATGGAAGATCTTGGTGTTTCAGAACCTAGGGGAGTGTCATGCGGCTTGAGCAGAGCAGGAGCTCTCGGCAAACAGCAGCACAACTGAGACCTCTAAAACCGTCTTGGTGCATCCACAGCCCGTGGTCTTGTCTACCAGCTCTGTCAAGATGTAACACAGAAAATACGGATTCAGTCCTCAGTATTTAGAGGGTACCTTAGAAAGCCAAGCCTAATAAGACTGCAGATTAACACTAGTGTAGTGTCTGGTTTTTAGTGCTGTGGATCTAGAAAGAGTTCTTTAGGATTGCAAAGTGTTGACTTTAAGTTTGGGGCACTGACACACATTAACTGAAGTCACAACAGATTAATCAGTAAGCCAGAGTGTGGAGTTCTCAATTTAAAGAGGAAAGCGTGTCGTCCCAGTGATTGTAACTACTGGAAGAACGGAGCAGGTAGTCTGAGCCAAACACTTAAGAACAGAATCACTCTGACTGCACGTATCCTAACACTGTGCTTATACCACTGGTTCTTAATCTTGTCTTTATCTTCAGGATGATTTCTTGATTTTCTATCATGATCTTTGGAGATTTAAGTTTCTCATACCTTTATCTCTCATCATGTTTGGTTAAATCAGTCATCATGGTTTGCGGTATTACTTTGTTAGTGTTGACTACTGAGCCATGATACTATGATTACCTTATTTGAAAAGAGCTTTTCTTTGGAACTAATAATATTTTAAATTTTTGCTTAATTTTCTGTATGTCTATTAAAAATAGTTTTGCAAATATTCCAATAGACAAAAGTAGCCAATTAGTTATTTTTCTAAGTTTCTGAGTTCAGTTACAAATCTGACAGTTACATTTTTCCTTTTCTGGATATGTTTGTTAGCAAGCATTCACCTTCCTGTTGCAGTTTAAGCTGGCAGTCCTGCTTGTCTGATATGTTGGATTTTCTGGATTTTTCTTTGGAAACCTTATGTTTTGTTTCTCTTGGTTTACTCATTTTACTGAAGCAAATGCCCTAGAATGCATAGGAGGAAATGCTTTTGAGTCTTTGCATGTCTAAAGATGTTTGTACTCTTCCCTAATACTTGATTTTGGTGGTTGTGGGTTTTAGCTTAATGTGGGATTCTAGGCAGAAAACTGTCCCCTGGTTTTGAAGGCATAGCCCACTATCTTCCAGGGTCTTCTGAGGTCCCATGACATTCTGATTTGTGTTCCTTTTTAAAAAAAACTTATTTCCTTTTTTTTTTTTTTAAAGAGGGTCTTGCTGTGTAGTTCAGACTGGCCTTGAACTCACTGTACAGTCCAGGCTGGCCTTGAACTCATGGTGAGATCCTCCTGCCACAGCCTCCTGAGTGGGGGGATTACAGGCGTGCGCCACCATGCCCAGTACACTCCTGTTCTGTCTCTCTTTCAGTACTGGGGAATGAATCCAGGGCATTCACACTGAGCTACATCCCCAGCCCTAACTTTTTAGTTTTGAGGCAGGCTCTTGCTTCATTGCCCCAGCTGGGCTTGAACTTGTGACCCTCCTGCCTCAGCCTCTCAGAGTGCTGGGACCACAGATGTGCACCGCCTTGCCCAGCTGTGACTTGTTTTTCTTTATGAATATTCTTAGGGTTCCCTCTTTCATATTTTGTATTTCTTGGTAGTTGTCTAAATCACGTGTTACTATGGTATAACACACCGCAGAGTGGCTTGAAGCAGTAACCATTTTATTTGTCAGTGATACCTCTGGTGTTGGGAGACATTTTTCCTTTGGTCTCTGTGGGTTTCTCACATTACTTCACATCCTGCAAGAAGAGATGTTGCCATGGGCCGGGGATTTAGCTCCGTTGTTCTGCCATCAGCCTCGTAAGCACAAGGTCCTGAGTTCAATCTCCAGTACCAAACAAAAAGAAGAGATGTTGCCAGCTTCTGCTGTTGACATCTTGTCAAGGATGTTTGTATAGCAAACAGACTAAAAACGGTAGAGACACCTTCCTTGGGTCAAGAATTGAACAGGCTCACTTGCATTCCACTGTGGGAGACAGGATTCCCTAAGCCTGGGGGATTCCCGCCCTGCATGACCAGAGAGAACTGGTGTACAGCGGAGGTCGTGCCTCATGCTGCACTGCGTGAGTAACAGTGCCCTTTGTTTCTGACCCAGCGGCCTTGTGTTTTCCACGTGTCCAAGGCGCTGTGGCAGGCAGGCCCCCGTGTCAGCTGCCAGTAGAGTGAGCGCTCCCTCGGATCCCAGCAGTTCTCCAGCCAGCGTGTCTTCTGCTGCTCCTGCTAAAGGCACGTGGCCGTAGCCATCTGCACCGAGCCAATTTGCCTGGAGATGACCTCCCTGGCTTGTTGCTGGGTCCCTTCCGGAGGGGCCGCGCCCTCATAAAGGCTGGCCCCTGCTTCTTGGGCAGTGGCCGCATTCCCACAGGGTGAGATTGTAAGCCCTGGGGATGTGGACCCTCAGTTCACAGGTCAGGAAGTCTTGAAGCCAGGCTAACCTCCATGGGTGAGGAGAGGAACGCCGTTTATCTATGGGAGAGTGGCGAAGGGCCGCGCACAGAGGTTACGGTGGGGTCGCCGTGGCTCTTTGTGAGTCTGAGGTGTTTTTCTTCCCTTCCAGTTCCCATGCTGTGTTCTCAGTAAGCCCCTTCTAAAGACACATTTTCCACTTTGGAGAAATTAAAAACCATTTGATAATTTGGAACCCCCATTGTTTAGGTGATAGAGCTGTTTGGCTAATTTTCTGAGTTTTATTTTCTCTATTGTCTATCTCTGTCTTTTAAAATTTTCCTTTCTGGGTGGTTTTCTTGATTTTTTTCATTTTAGCCGTTGAATTCTGTTTCAACAAGTTCGGTCTTTGTTGTGTCCTGCGTGTCTTGGTCTCTGAGGGTGTGAGTGAGGCGGATTCTTCCCTGGGGTGTGCAGAGCCAGGGAGGCGCCCCTTGTGGGCCTTCTGCCCCCTGAATGGCCTCTGTGTACCGCCTTGGCTTTGGCCCGTAGCTTCAGTCCCATTCTCCGAGATATCCCTGAGTCCCACCCTTTGCTCCTGGGTAATCCTTCCCAGGGTTCTGTCTTCAAAACTTGTCTTACCACTTTTCTCTGCAGCTATCCCCTTTTTGTCATCTTTGTCTTTGGAATTTTTCTTGTCATTTCAGTAGAGTTTCGAGAGGGAACTTAGAGGTAAAGGTACATGTTTCACCAGGGGCTTCTGTTACTCTTTGTGGTCTTTGCCTAGCTTCTGTGCTGCGCCTTACTTTAATTATTTTCCCCCGCTGAATGAGTTCTTCCGAGGATTACTGTTTGTGGGTGGATACTGAGGAGTGGCCAGGCAGTGTTCTGAGTATTCCCTGAGCCCTTTCAGCCTCTGCTGGACCAGAGAGGAGCTCTTGAATGGCCTCTCCATCCCTCTGCTTTGCTTACTGGCTTCTTCAAAGATAGTGTGCCTGAGCAGCCCTCCCTCCCTCTTCCGTGGTCCGGTCCAGATCCAGAGTAGTTCGGTCCCCGGTCCCCGCGCTCAGGTTTCCTTGTACCAAGGTGAGAGCTCAGTCTTGCCCCAGGGACGTTCCATCTCGGTGTGGACCGCTCTTCTCTTGTGTCCTTCCTGTGTCTTCCTCCCTCCTGGCAGATCATTCCTGTCTCTGGCAGTGCTTTCCCATATATTGGGGTCAGAGCCATAGGTGATGCAGTATTTGCAGAGATGGAGTATGAGTTTTTCTTTCCCGTTTTTGATGATTTCTAAAAAGGCAAGAGTCTATTTTGCCATACCTTACCGGAAGTGTGCTCTCATTGATTCCATAGTGACTTTTACCAGCTTCTGTGTCAAAAGTGAGCTTTTCCTTATGTTGCTCTTTCACAGAAAAACTTAATACATTGAAATTATGGTGACACGATACCAGAGTCTTTCTTACTTAATTTCTGCTTTATGTTTTTAGGCAGGATCCACCAACATGCTCTCAGCCAGACAGTGATGATGAAGCAGAAGAAATACAGGTTGGTAGAAAATAAAACAGTCTGTTCAGTAGATGGTGCTAATTTCAGTGACCTCTGAAATGGTCTTGCTATTTAGATCTTACATTCAGTGAAGTGAGAAATCACACGAAAGTATTTCTTTGATGTGTATGTATACATATGCTCTGTGTTCAGGAAAAGATGTTTCTTCTTTATGAATCATTTCAGGTGATGTACTGCCTCTGGAATCCCAAGACGGTATTTATATTTAATGCTTTGTTTCTGTCCTCTTCTCCATGCAGTGGTCTGATGACGAGAACACAACCACACTTACGGTAAGAGCTCAGCAACAGCCACGTGGAGGCAGCCTTACACTGTCTTGCGAGACAGCCTCTGAGAAGTCCTGTGTCCCCACCACTGCTAGTGTCTTCCTGTTTGAGGCCTACCATTCATTCTGAAAAATACCTCGGCATTCTTCAACAGGCAAACGTGGTTTGCTCTTTGACTACAAAGGAGGCAAAGTGCGAATTTGCTGTTTTGGCTATTTCTGTTACACCCTGAAAGATAGAATGGAGCCAAATATAAACTCTAAAGTTCCAAGATTGATGGGAATCAAAGTGAAAAATTTGTATTTACTTATTCACGTATATTTAAATGGCATAAAATTGTAATTTCTTTCAAGAGCATAGTAGGTAACTTAAACCAGTGTTGTATATGAACAAGTTCTCCTGGTCCATCCATTTTCTTACAAATGACTCAAATTTATTCTTGATGGCTCAGTAGTACTCCATTGTGTATTTACATACCACATTTTCTTTATCCATTCATCTGTTGATTGACATACAGGCTGCTTCCATAATTTGGCTATTTTGATTTGTGAATGACCCAAAATATAAATTATTTAGAGAGCAAAATAAAAGTGAGATGGCAGGAAACAAAGAGTTAGACTCTGGGTATGGAAAGGGAATCAGGAAAGAAGGGAGGTGGTGGAGAAGAAGTGTAAAAATGATTAAGGTTCAGTACGTCCCAGTTCCCCAAGACAAATGCAAGCACTATGTCACAAACATACACTCATTTAAAATAAAATTAAAATGTGGAAAATGATCAGGCATATTGTAGCCTTGCTACTATAAAATTTTTAAAATATTTTTAAAATTGAAATATTTTCTAAAGATTAAGGCAAAAATTTTTGGTACTGGGAGTCGAACCCAGGATCTTTTACAACGCTAGGTAGGATCTTTACCACAGAGCTACACCCCCAGTCCCTGAAAATTTCTAAGATAGATAAATGAAACTCTTCATACCTTGAAATAAGAAAGGCTTTTTGTAAAATTCCTTACAAATGAATATAAAGGCAAATAAAAGGAAACTTGTTTTAGGGTAGGATTTATTGCAGTACAACTCTAAGAAGATACTTCTGTTTATTTTAAAGGAGGAGATAATTTTCTAGCAAGTGGGGATACCTAAAACTGGCATATTTCCTAGGTATAAAAAGTTAAATGTGCCGGGCCGGGGATATAGCTCAGTGGTTCCACCACCTGCCTCCCAAGCACAAGGTCCTGAGTTCGACCCCCGGTACCAAAAACAAAACAAAACAAAACAAAAAAGTTAAATGTGCCAAAAATACAGAAATGGATACCACACAGGTCAGTCCTTTTAAGAAAATTCCATTCAGTTCAGTATAAATGTTACTCATCTGCTGTACTCGTAGCACTAAACTGGGTTCTGTGAGGTAAACAAAAATGGATATAATTTCATTCTTGCCATTGAGGGTCTGTAAACCAGTGGGGAAGGTGACATAAGGTGGGAGGTAGATGACAGGGCTATCGTAACAGCACAGTTGTAGGTAAGGTCATCTAGAAATGCTTAAAGAAGTAGTATTTGCACCTTAAAAGGGGTAAGGATAATCAGTATCGACTCATGTTTTAAATATTATAGATGGATAAATACAGAAATTAATAATGTACTGTTTGTTTGTTTGGTACCGGGGATCGAACTCGGGTCCTTACACTTGCGAGGCAGGCGGCAGAACCACTGAGCTAAATCCCCGGCCCTAATAATGTAAATATGTGACTTAATCCACTCTTGCCACTGTAACAAAATACCTTTGACTGAATAATTTAGAAATCATAGAAATTTATTCTCACAGTTTGGGAGTCCAGGAAGTCCAAGATGGAGGCCACAGCAGATACAGGGTCAGGTGAGGGCTTGCTGTCTGCTCTAGGCCAGCGCTGCGTTACTACACCCTCATGCAACAGAAGGGGTAGAAGAGATGAAAGAGCCAGGCTGATCTCTGGAGTCTCTGCTGAGGGCATTCATGCCTCAAGGGCAGAGCTGTCCTGACTTATTCATTGCCCTAAAAGCCGTGCTCTTAACATCGCCACGGTGGTGATTGAGTTCCACTGTGAATTTGGAGGGACACAAACATTCAAACCAGAGCAGTAAGCAGGTGTGTATATTTTCCAGACTGAGCACTGAGAAGTGAAGGAATCAGTGCCAAACAATATGATAACAGTAAGCACGTCATGCCTGGTGCTGGTTTCTGAATATCGTCCCCCAGTTAAAGAAATTGAAGCTTCTTAAAGAAATTTAGAACTGAGGTTAGGAAAACAAAAATGAGCCCACAGAAGCGTATTGTGCCAGAAACTAAGGAAGGGTTCCAAAAATGTCAGGAACATAGGAGAAAGATCCCAGAAGCCAACTTGAATTAGCTAAAACCTCGTGGGTTTGCGCATCATAAATGATGAATTCACAATCCTATACTGACCTAAAAGAGTGATTAAATAAGTGGAGGAGAGAGGAAAGCCTTTCTTTAAAGTATGAAAGGCATTAGGGGCTGGGGATTTAGCTCAGTGGTTCTGCCACCTGCCTCATAAGTGCAAGGACCCAAATTCAATCCCTGGTACCAAAAAAAAAAAGTGTTAAAGGCACTAACTGATAAAATTTAGAAACAGCGATGGAATCAGAAATCACCATTTGGCAACTAGCCTGGTAATAACTGATTGAATACCTTTTAAAACCAATGAATGAATATTTAATGAGGAAGAGGATATTTACATAATCTCAAAGTGTCTCCATCCGGATTACTTGCTGACTGCAAAAGGAAAACTGGTGACTTTGCGGCGGAAAGACCTGGCTGCCAGCTGACCAGCGCTCTGGGACAGACCTCCATCCTGTGCTTCCTGATGCACAGCACGGGGAAGATGCGTCCCTTGCACCCAGTCCCCTCGCACTGAGCAGCTGGTGGTGTGGAAGCAGCCAGCAAAGTCAGCCTTTTAGAAATTATACAGCATAACTGCCTCCTGTGTACGCTTCAAAGATATCAAGCCAGGGCCAGGGATGTAGCTCAGTGGCACTGCACCTGCCACACAAGCGCGAGGTCCCGAGTTTGATCCCTGGTACCAAAAAACAAACTGCTTAGAAATGTTTGCTTGTTTTGCCGAATACTTACAGAACAACTTACTCACAATCCAAGGTTTGGCTTTATTTTGGAATGTTTAGTTAATTGTAGACCTAGTCTAATTTTTTTCCCCTATCAAAGTGGATTGCTGGATTTTTTTTTTTTTCGGAATTTGCAGTTGGGCAATAGGGGACAGCAGTTCCCTCTGTAGGGGTAATGCAGTTAAACTCTTAGGCAGGGAATTTATGTTAGTGTTTTTGTCCTGTCTCTCCTGAAAGCTCCACTTTCACCTCTCTTCCTCTTTTTCTCCAGCTTTTCTCCGTGAGCTCCTTTAATAACTCATATTTGCTGTTTAACAACCGTATTTTCTGTTACTTCTTGGTTGAAATGCATACTTAGAATGTTTCTGTTACTTGCTTGTATAAAGTACACATTTTTAAATGAACCAAAATGGACCAAGTTCTTATTTTTGAGTTTGGTTTATAGTAAAGCTTGCCTAGCAATGGCAGAGTTTAAATGCACTTTACTATATCAGTTTTCGTTCTCACGAAGTGTTTTGGTCCTGTGTCCAAGACTCTTCTGTATGCAGGAGAACGTCCAGCTCTTGAAGGATGAAGTGTTACTTCTGAGACTTGGAGTACGTGCACAGGAGATGTGCCTGTCTCTCTGCGCAATAGATACCAGCCTGTCGTAGGTACACAGAATGAGCTGGTTCATTCCTTCCTCACATGCTTGGAGCCTGTGACATCTGACATTTTAGATTGTGGGGTTTGATTGTTTTGAGGAGTCCCATTTTAGCAGTTATTTTATTTCTCTTGCTGGTAAATATTTTTGATCCCTGATTGTATTTAATTGACTTCATAAATTCAGATAGTAAATTACAACCTTGAGGTTTGGATCATGTTTTCCATGTTTACTGTGATATAACATTGACTTGCCCCATTGATTTTCTTTTTTCTCTGTAGGCACCCGAATTTCCGGAGTTCACCACCCAAGTCCAGGAAGCTATCGATTCCCTGGGGGGCAGTGTCTTCCCTAAGCTTAACTGGAGTGCCCCAAGGGTAGGATGACAGAAGTAACTCACTACTCCTGTTGTCTTTATTTTGTTTTCAATTTCATTCTATATTCCCACTGAGAGGCTCTGATTGGACCTAATTGTAGGAAGAAAGCTGTGGAATTTATTATTATTTATCTATTATCTTATTTTTCTGATTTTGTTGTGCACTTTCTGGGGGCTGTGAAATACTATATATTCTGCCAAAAGGCCATCTTGACCTCTTGTGTTGCTGTTGGTTGCACTAGGAGTCTGAAGTTCATTTTCTGCCCTTTTTAAAACTTCCATCTATTTAATTTAACAAAGAATTTTTCTGTTGAAAAATAATATTAAAAATGTCACAGTGTATAATTTGAGAAATCAGCTGATATTTTCTTAAATTGTGTTTTCTTATTTTAACACCCCATTGATAGTAATTTTGCAGAAATTAAGCCCTGTGGGGGGGTTCTCACTTTTTTTTTAATCCAATAGAGGACAGTTTCATGTCAGCAAAGCTTATTTAAGAAATGAAAGGCTAGCAGGCATCGTAGCTCACTCCTGCCAGTAGCCTCAGTAGCTCCAGAGCCTTAGGGAGGAGGATCACAAGTTTGAGCCCAGCCTGGGCAACTTCGACCCTGTCTCACAATAAAAGTAATAAAAGGTGCTGGGGATGTAACTCAGTGTAAAGACCCTGGGTTCAGTCCCCAGTACAAAAGAAGAGAGGGAAGGAGGGCTTCTTTGCATTTCCAAAAGTCATCACATGCCTTTCTTTTTATTCTAAAATGAACTTCTGTGTAATCTAATTTTGAGTTTCACTTTTTAAAATTAGTTATACATGTACATAAATTTAAATTCTTTAAATACTTGCTACAGAAATCAGCAGGTTCTGGCCCCTGTTTCACATCACCATTTCCTGCTCTCCAGAGGCCACCACCACTTTCAAATATTTTTGTCCTTTTTTTTTGAAACGGTATTGCCCAGGCTGGCCTTAAACTTAGCATTCTCCTGTCTCAGCCTCCCAAGTAGCTGTGAGGCATGGACCACCACTCCCAGCAATGTAAGCAGTAGTTTTAATCATTCTTTGAGGCTTTGCACAGAGTATTTGTGATTGTAAGCTATTCATTTGTTATTTACTGAGTGCCTTCTATATGGCTATATGGCGGCATTTTCTCCATGTAGCGTAGATAGTTTTCTTTATGCTCATTCATTTTCTCAGAAATATATTACTGTCCTGCCTCTTATTGATCTACTGGAGGGGGGGGGTTCTATAAATGACGTTATCTTGTCATTTTTATGCATGTTCCACTCAGCTTTGTACCAGATTCTCTTCCTTTTTTCATGTTGTTGTTCATATGTCTGAGACATTTCAGCACTTTAAGTTGTAAGGTTTCAGAGTATCACACTTATTTTCCTCCTGGATTTGACAGACATAGGTCTCATCTGTCCCCATCATCCGAGTGCAGATGTTTGGCTGCCGCTCTCCAGAAGCAGGAAGTGATTTATTTTATTCTCGGGGAGCAGCTAGTCAGGCTGCTTCTTTACCACATTAACCTTTTAGCTGAAGTGTGTTTCTTATATTTGTTTCCCTCTTCTTCCAACATAAGAAAAACACTGGGAAGTACTTGGGTCCAGGCTAAAATATGAGGACCCTACTATGTCAGTGTTCATAACTGAGTGTCTTCCATGCAATGGTCACACTCTTTGTTATTGAAAAGTGTATTTTGATGTTTGACAGCATTACTAAAGTTTATCTGAGAGTTTTGTTTTAAGCCTTGAAGTGAGAGGCATCTTTTATTTCATTCATAGGCCCAAGCTTCATGCATAGGCAGTAATTCGGCGTTCTGCTAAACAGCATGTGCTCTGTTGTCTAGGACGCCTACTGGATAGCAATGAACAGTTCTCTGAAGTGCAAGACCCTCAGTGACATCTTCCTGCTTTTCAAGAGTTCTGACTTCATCACTCGGGACTTCACTCAGCCGTAAGTATCTCTTGTTCCCGCAGTGTCAGTAATTTGCTGTGTGAATTTTTCTGTTGGTAAAATTTCATTAGTTCTAGTACTGTTATGAACATTTCTTTATTATAAAAGTGTTTCCTGTTCCCAAAATAACCTAGTAAAGCAGACCTTACTTTCTGTTACAGTAAAAGCTGTACAGTGAATATTCCTAAATATCAAGGCCTTCATATTTGCACATTACTTTTTTTTTGCACATTAAATATTTTAGTTCTTTTTTCTTATTATAAAACCAGTATATGTTGTAAAACAAATTTAGGATCTATAGCTAAACAAAACTAGGAAATATAAAAGCACTCATGTTCTCCCCACAATTGGCTACATACTTCCAGAATTCTGTGCACAACTATAATACAAATATACCTGCCTCTATCTCTATAAGATTTCAAAAAAAGAGATCGTAAAGATCGTTTCACTCAGTTACTTTTCTCATTGCTGAGACAAAATACCCAACACCCAAAGTTAAAGGAGGGAAGGTTTATTTGGCTCACAGTTTGTAGAGGTTTCAGTCCATAGTCAGCTGGCTCCAAGGCAGGGTGGCATCAAAGAGGAGAAACAGTTCATGGCAAAGCAGGGCAGGCAAAAGGCAGCAAGCAAGTGACAAGTGATTATACTAGCTCTCTTTCTGTCCCTTATATTTTATCCAGGCTGCCCACCCTTTCGGTAGGTAACACACCCAGGGTGAGGTACCTTTAATTCTAGAAAGAACTATGCCAAGTCAGTCAGTGGACTAATTTAGTAATCACACACCCTTAATCCCAGCATCACACACCCTAGATCCAGCCGCCTCTGAAAAAGCCCCACCTATGATTACATGAGGCTTTGGGGGCCATCTAGACACTGCCATAACAATGCATTTGCATTTGCCAGTGTATGGTGACATTTTCACATGTCTTTAAATACATCAGTTTATGGTCAGTTTTCATTACCTTAGTGATATGCCCGTGGTTAGCAGTGGCATGATATGTTTGGTCAGTCCCCTTTTCTTCTATAAAGCCCTGCAGTTAATATCCATGAGCTAAATCACTGTTTGTGGCCCTAGTTTTTTCCTTAGGATAAATTTCCAGAAGTGGAAATTCTGCTTCCTTCCTTTGCCACTCACTGTAGCTAAAAATCCTGACCTTCCTTATTTGCTCTCAGGCAAACGGAACGCTCACTCTGTTGCAGGTGCCCCTTTGTGCTGCTTTTGTTCTTCTCTTCGTGTTCTCTTAGAGCATTTATCTCAGTTAAGCTGACCTTTAATCTGGCCTTTCAAATGAAGCATATCTCAAAGCCTAGATGCTAAGCAGAAGCAGGGAGAACATACCACCCATTCAGCCCGCCCTTGCCCATCCAGTTGCGTTTGCCTTGCCATTTCACCCCCTTTCGGCTGCAGGCCTCTTTTCAAATGGAGCCTGGCATGAGTTAACGAGTGGCGACTCTGCTCTGTTGTACCTGAGCCTGTAGCTTGGACATGCGGTTATAGTATTATGTTAATTAAAGAAAAGAGCTCTGTAGCCATCAAGGAGTGTGGTTGTGTTGCAAGTTTGTTGTAAAAGGCTTTTAAGGACAGTGTGTAGCTTCTGGTGGAGCATGTGTATACATGTACAGGGCCCAGGTTCAATCCCTAGAACAAGAAATATTAAAGGGGTTCTGCTTATTGGTATTTCTGGCTATAAAGAAAAGATCAAATATTGTTTTGACAGTATTAGCCTTTTGTGTGTTGTCACAGGTGTTCTTCAGTGTTGGTAGCCCTTGTTTTATTACCAGTGTGCTGACATTTTCATCCTAGGACTACCCTCTGATTAGAAGAAGGTCTTATCTTTTTTTCCATAAAGCTTTTTGACATCTAATGCTTTGAATAAAGAGGCCTAGCTCGGGATTTAGCTCAGTGGCACTGCGGCTGCCTCGAAAGCACAAGGTCCTGAGTTCAATCCCCAGTACAAAAAAAAAGTAGAAAGGAGGGAGGGAGGGAGCCTTGAAATATATTACACTAAAATCGTTCTGTTCCTGTGGATCCATCCAATAGGGACTTTTGTGTACCTTTAGTATCATTCAGTCAGGGCGTAAAGGCATCTTTAAGTGATTCAATTAAAAATCACTTTTAATTCTGAAGCTCATGATTTTTAGGGTTTTGTTTGTTTGTTTGTTTTTGGTACCAGGAATCAAACTTGGTACCTTGCCCTTGTGAGACAGGCAATGGAACCACTGAGCTAAATTCCCGCCCCAGCTTATGATTTTTTAAATCCACTTTGCGGTTTAGAAATCAACTTCCTCCATTTAGCCCACCTCTTCCTTTCTGTCTTAACTGATGTTCAGATGAACAGTAGAAATGAAAATCTGTTGTTTTGCATTTTGTATTGTTAGACTTTTGCATGAGAAGGAGTTTAACTCTGCAAGTGAATTTGAAGCCTTGGATTTGGAGGGTTGACCCACAAAAAGCTTGTATAAACAACTGGGCTCTGGCAGCAATATGTACCAAACATTAAACTTTGAGCCTCCTAGTTGAGCACTACTAACATGTCCCCCTTTTCTAGAAATATTCATTGGTGGTCAGTTGCATGGCAGTTAATAAGCCAGTTGCATAACAGCATCACATAAATAAATGTCATCCCATAAAAGTCCTTCTTGGTAGAAGTCAGTAAAGATGAACTTTTGTGGCTGGGGGTTACCTAGTAGAAAAGCACCTGCCTAGCATGTGAGAGGTGCTGGGTTTCGTCCTCAGCACCAAAAAAAAAAGAGAGAGAACTTTTGCCGCAGGACCTTATCAGAAGCTTTTAAAAGATTACATTAAGATATAATTGTTCAGATTGAATAGGATCGTATCAGTGATTTCACTTTACTCTTTTCTGCTGTTGGTTAGAAACCTGAGACTTAAAGCCATTCCATAATTGGTTCAGGGCTCCACAACTTGTTAGTTCAACCAAAACTATAATTTCAGTAACTCATTTGGAAAGTTCTTTGTACCTACACTTAATAAAGTTACAGATTCTTTCTTTTCAGAATGCTTCCAATTAAAATATGTAATTTTTTAAAACCACTGAAAATTATGGACAATACACATAAAGTATATAATGTTACTATATTACTTTGAGGCTTGTCTTGACGTAAAGAAAGAAACATACAAAAAGCCAGGTGAAAGTAGTTTACACATAGGGGGTTTATAACAATATATTATTCGATGGTGGCAGTAGCTCAGTTGTAGAGCATTTGCCTAGTATGCATGAGGCCCTAGGTTCAGTCCCCAGCTTGGAAGGAAGAAATGGAGGAAAGGAAGAAAATCTGAATAGTCTAAAAATATATTATTTAATAGGAATTTGGGGCCTCTTTTTAGAGTTGATTTAGCAGCTCCTAAGGTCACCAAGGAAAGTCTTTTAGTCTTTCTCCTCTGCCATCTTTGGCTGGTTGGCATGGTCTTTGGGTTTGTCATGATCACAAGATTGCTGCCACAGTTTCAGGATATACAACACAAAGACATGACAATAGCTGAACCTAAAATAAGAAGAACAAGTGTATGTCCTCTCAGATGCAAAAGTAAGCCATTTCTGTAAGCTTCCCAGGAGACTTCTCTCAGGGCTCTAGTCACATAGCCAGCCTAATCCAGGAGTCGACAGAGGGAACAGAATTGCATGATTTGCTAAGGCCAGGGGCTCGCAAATGGTAGCATGTATCCGAGTCATCTGCAGAGTTATATGAACATGGATTGCTGCCCCACCCCACCATGGGAGTTTCTGATTCAGTGGGTGGTATGGGGCCCAGCTTTGTCATTTCACCTGTCCCAGGTGATATGGTAGTGCAGGTCCAGGCCCGTGCCTTCAAGACTGCTTAGATCAATCAGGACATGCACCAGGATACCTGAGATGAACAACTTGAAAGAAGTTTACATTTGCTCACAGTTTTCAGATTTTCAGCTCATGGTTGATTGGGTCCTTTCCAGCCCTGTGGTGGCATAGGATATCATGGCGCACGTGTGTGTGGTGGAAGAGGCCTGCTCATCCCGTGGTGTCCAAGAAGCCAAGAGCAAGACAAGAAGAGCCAGGGTTCCCTTGTCCCTGTCAGGGGCAGACCCCCAATGACGTACTTTCCACTGGGCCCACCGACTGAAGTTCTGCCCCCTCCCAGTGATACTGTGGGTTTGGGACCAAGCCTGCAGAACATGGGCTTTTGAGGGACATTTCACGAGCGGGACTATAGCAGGAGGTGATCAGGAAGTGGAAGTGCCTGCAGTGTCAAGACAATCCAGAATCTGTTTGCAAGACTGAAGATGGGGAACAGCAAGCAAGGTCAGCCACAGCTGTCATTTGCTGTGAAATATTAAGTGCTGGTTTCATTTTTCCTATGCCTCAGATGGTTACTGTAGACAAGAAACTTTAAAAAGCACAGATTAGAATATAACACATATAATCAGTTTGCATTATACTTGCTGACCTGTACTTGCTGAGATATGGGCTGCTTTTATTGATTTTTTTTTCCCCCATTAAGTTTATTGGTACATTTTAGGTATACAATACAGTTACATTCATCATTGGGATCTGGTACCATTATATGAGTATCTTGGTTCTTATTTTTTTCCCCTTCCCCAGCCCTCCCTTCACCCCCTCCACCCTTCCCTATTTGCAAAGACTTTGTTTCCATTTTTTTCCTTTTCTCA
>NW_004624805.1:4956025-4980856 GCF_000247695.1 Heterocephalus glaber
TTTTTTTTTTTTTGGTACCGGGGATTGAACTTGGGTCCTTGCGCTTGCGCAGCAGGCAGCAAAACCACTGAGCTAAGTCCCCGGCCCTGTATGTACCATTCTTTTCCTGCACAGATATACCTGTGATGAACTTCCACCTTTTCATTTGAAGGGAGCACTTTATGACTTCTCTGTCATTATCTGAATTCCCGGCATCAATTCCTTTTGCACTCAGGAGTCGTTATTAAGTAAAGTAATGGTCCCTTGAACACAGTGTTGCCGTCCTGTGATGGTAGGTCCGATAACCAAGATAGACGAACAGGAATGGGTGACGGGTGGGACACAGTCGGTGGGTGCACCACACCCAGATATGGGGTGATTCACATCCTGCTCAGGACGCAGCCAGCTCAAGCTTACTCACACGGGGCACTGGTTTAACACCTAGCAACCATATCACCAGTAACTGACACCCGGATGAAGGGAGACCTCTAATTCCAGAGTTCAGTGCAGTCTCAGGAGTAAAATTTCTGTGCCTGAGTGGACCTAACCGAACCTCTGCCTGTCATTTTCCAGGTCCTCTTATTTAGAGGACAGTTTTTCTGCTTTCGATCATTTGAGTTTTAGGTAGTGTGTAACATCTCTTTTTGAAGAAAACTGAAAATTTTAATGAACTCACCTAGTCAGCCTTATTTTGCTGTTATTTTACTTTCATCTTTCCCTTTCCACCACCAGCTATAACTTTTAAGAAATGGTATCTGTATTGCCAAAAACTCTCGTTTTGCTTCCTGAACAAGAAAAATGACATCAAAACTTGAATACCTAATTTTTCCTGGCTCAAAATTTTTCTTTTTCTGCTGCTGATTTAAATATTTTCCTTATAGCTAGGGTATGTTTATTGTGAGACACAGTATTGTAACCCCCCACCTTTTTAAGTGACAGAGTCTTCCTGTCTTACAGTCCAGGCCATCCCTGAACTCCTGGGCTTCAAGCAATCCTGCTTCAGCCTCCCAAGTACTTAGGACTATATCGCATGCCACCAGCCAGCAACCTCCCATGTTTGTTTGTTTGTGGTTTGATTTCAGTAACTTCCTACCATTTAAGAAAAGCTTCCCAAGGAGAATTGTGCTCTAGAAAATAACCAAAAGTACCTAGGTCAGTTTGCCATTTTAGAGCATTAATGACCTTGTTTTCTGCCATTTATAAAGTGTTAATGCTGAGGATTTCTTATTTCTTTTAAAATGATGAAACTGATTTCATCAAATGGATTTAGGTGATACCTAAGTTATCCACAGTGAATTCATGAGTATTCTCAAGGAATACAATAATATGGTTCTCCTTCTCTGTTCCTACCACATCGACTGGCCCAAATTAGCCAGCGAGCTCACATCATTTGAGAAGTTAATACTGTCAGTCACATTGCAAACGCTGGAATCTCACCCCTGTCCCAAACAGATAGCCATTCTCTTCAGCTTAACTGTTCTTCCCCCTCCATTTACCTTTTTCAGGCCAAATATAATTCTTAAACATAGCACAGTTCATCTTAGTATCCTGTCTCATCTTTTGCCCCTTTCCTTATGACCTAGCCAAAGTCACATCCCACCATATTTTTCATGTTCGATATCCCTGTTTTCCTGATTCTCCATGCTTCCCAAGTCCCTTCTTATTCGTCCTCATCACTGGCTCTCGGGTCCACCCTCTCTCAGTGTGTGAGGTGCCTGCGACCACCCACCTGGTGGGAACTGTGCCTGTCCCAGCAAGGAGGCTCTCAGGGAAGAGAAGTCTGTCTAGGCAGTGTTCAGGGCATGGTGAGTATGCTTGCTTGTAGGAAGAGCCCTTGACTGGCTGGAAATTGAGACATGTTTAAGTTCAGGAAATGAATTGGGAAGGACCCTGGATAGACATAAAGAAAAAGATGACCCTCCTATTAGTCATTAGTACTAGGTAAACACAATTCTTTTAGTTTGGGGCTAGCATCATTTTTCTTTTCTTTATTTTACTTTTTAAAATAAATTTGGATGCGTAACATGGGTCTCTAAAATTCCCGTTAACTAGCTAATTTCAAAGCGTGTTAAAAGTATGCTGGCATAGGGCTGAGAATTTAGCTCAGTGGCACTGCACCTGCCTCACATCTGCAAGGTCCTGAGTTTGATCCCCAGTACAAAAAAAAAAAATGCTGACATAATTTCATAATAGCTCTTGTCAAAGTAGACCTGTGAGATTGTTTTCTTCAAAATACAATCTTTACTGTTATGTTTGAGAATTCTTTTACTTGTAATTTACCTTGTAGCCATAAAAATCCTAATTATTCTGCCAAGAATTATGAATTTAGAGAAGCCTCCTTTCAGTCAACTGTAAATTAATGACTTTGGTTTAATGCTACTTTCTGTTTATACCTTCTTGAAAATTCCAACCAAAGAAATCTTCCAAGGGCTGAGGCTACAGCTCAGTAGTAGAACACTTGCCTAGCATGTACAAGGCCCTGGTTTAATCCCCAGCACTATGAAGAAAGGAGGTGCGTAATTTTCTAAATTAACAAATCCAGAAAAAATTTTTGAAGTTTCTTTTTTTTAAGCAAACCCACCTCCTCGAGAATGCAAATGGAATCTAAATAATTTACATACGGTGTTGTATGCAGTATTTCACCTAAGCTACTGAAAATTGTATCGGTGACCTTCCTGTTCAGTCTTAGCTGGATGGCTCAGCACTTCCTCCTTCAGGAAGGGTACTTGGCCATTTGGTTAATCATCTTAATAAGAGAAAGCTTTGTACAGTTATCTCCCATACACCATGTGTTCACATGCATATATTTGATCTTCTGAAACTAGTCAGTTCTTTTAAATAGTGTAAATGTCAATTTATAAATGATATAGGATAGTAGAATGCAAATGTATATTAAATCTATACTTACTCTAAGTGGCAGTGAGGATTAACCAAGGATTGGAATCAATACTTTTAGGAATGTAAAAGCATTTTTTAAAAATAGATAATGAAGGCCTGTGTCTGGGAATTGCTTCTTGTGGTTTTACTTTAGTATTTTTAAAACAAATGAGTGTGAAATTTTAATCTACCCTATCCCTTATAGAATAATGTTAGTAAGAAACTATCCTCGTTATCAAATTCACAAATAATATAGTACCCACCTGGTTAAAATAATATTTTAAAAATTAAAATGGGCACATACTGAACCTGTAAATCCCAGCATTAAAAAGGCTGAGACAGGAGGATCACAAGTTTGAAACCAGCCTGAGCTACATAGTGAGACCCTGCCACAAAACTAAATATTGTTCATGAATAAAGTTCTGCAATAGCAGTTCCGTCACTACGCTGATCATTAAGATTACATTATTTTGTTCCAATTTTGTCATTTCTCTCCATCTCTCATATCTTTTAGATACTGTACACTTAATAGAGAAACAGACAGTTAATTCATTGTCATTCTGATAATGATCTGTTAGTTGGTTGGGAGCTAAAATATTAAGTTCTTTTTGAAGTACATTTGAATTGGCTTCATGAAACTGAGGCTGTAGCTCAGTGACAGGTCTCATGCTTTGCATATGTAAGGCCCTGGATTCAACCCGCACTACTCAAAAAAAAAAAACCTGTATATATTCACAAACATTTTTCTTTCTTGTTAATAATTCTTTTACCACACAATCTGTTGTTCCTCATAATCTTGTATGGGGGCGTTTTTTGAGACAGGGTCTCACTATGTAGCCCAGGCTGGCCTTGAACTCAGGGCCGTCCTCCTTCCTCAGCCTCCCGAGTGCTGGGATTACAGGCGTGTGCCACCTTGCCCAGTTTACTATCTGGATTATTAACACATTTTTCACCTAGAATTTAAAAGTACTTGAGGAAAATGTTTTAATGAAATGATGTGTGTGCGCGCGTGCGCGTGTGCGTGTGCGTGTGTGTGTGTGTGTGTGTGTTGCTGGTGATCAAACCCAGGGCCTTGTTTATGTGGGCCAAACACTACCACTGAACTGCATCCTTAGCCCTAAAATGACTTTTTATAATAGAATTCCCAAAATTTTAAATTAACATTTCTTACTAATTAAAATGTTTAATCTGTTGGAGTGGGGGCCACAACACTAGAGAATCTTTTCAAATGAAAATTTTACTCTGTAGAACTCCTGTTTCCTTATTATTGTTTGTTTGGTTTTTGATTCTTTGGGTTTCTGGGGATTTTTTTTGGTTCTGGAAATTGAACACAGGACCTTCACACTGAACTACGTCCCCAGCAGCTAGCTAGCCTGCTTGTTTGCCTGCCTGCCTGCCAGTTCTCTCCCTCTCCCTCTCCCTCTCCCCTCTCTCCTGCTCCTCTCCCCTCCCCCTTCCCTCCCCTCCTCTTCTAGGTCTTGCTAGGTTACCCAGGTTGGGCTCAAACTTTACTATCTTCCTGGCTCAGTCTCCCAAAGAGCTCCTACAGGCATGTACCACCATGCCCTGCTCTATGTATAACTCTTAAATGATTAAGGGTATGCATATTTCTTTGGATCCATCTAACTTAGCCAGAGATTTGGGAGGGTTTTGCAAAATGGCTGCCTGCTAGCAACTGGAAGTGTGCTGAGTCCTGCAGCGGTCACGGTGAGCGTTGCTCGTGGACACCACCGCGTGACAGGCCGTGTGGGTCTCCTGTGTGTACTGGTGTGATGCTCCTTCCCTGTGCCCTGCTGCCATCCCCCAGGCTGGCTAATACACGTGTCCTGTCTGTCACCTTTCCAAGAGCCTCTTACAGGTTTAGAACTGGGGCTTCTCAGAATGACCTCTAATATACACGAGCCTGAGCCCCATGTTGGACACTTAATGAAGATCTCTAGGGATGGATTTTGAAAAATCCTCCAGAGTCATTCTATTCCTGTTTTCCAGCCCATACTCTAGAGGATGTGACATAGCCTCCAATTCAGTGTGTAGTAAGTACTTAACCAAATAAAGACAGAAAGAGAAGGAGGCCTGACACGTTGTCCACAAATTTGCACAAAGAACTTTGGAAATCACCTAATTCTGTCTCCTATTTACTGATGAGGCTACTAAGCCATCCAGAGAAGTCAATTGACTTTTCTAAGATAATACAGGTTGAGTAGCCTGATCTGAAATGCTTGGGACCAGAAGTGTTTTAGAATTTTGGTATTTTCAGATTTTGAAATATTTGCAAGTATGTAGCGATATCTTGGATATGGAACCCAAGTCTAAACATGAAATTCATTTATGTTTCATGTGTACCTTCCGCAATATGGGCTGAAGGTACTTTTATACATGTTCAGTGCATGTGTGTTTTGATTGGTCACATGAGGGCAGGTGTAGTACTTTCCACTTGTGGTATCATGTTGGTGCTCAAAATGTTTTGGATTTTGAAGCATTTCAGATTGAGATTTTTATGTTGGGAAAGCTCAGCTTGTGTAATGTATACAGGCCTGAGATCCCAATTGTGATTTTTTTTTTTTTAAACCTCAGGTCCCTTGTTTTCTTATTGTTCATTGAAAAATTTCCTTTCTTCCTTTTGTGGGCTATCTAATCCAGGGTGTTTTACTTGTCTCTAAAATGACTCTGTGTCCAAACACAGAAGGTGTACAGTGGGCCATTTGAGAAACATTCCTAATGTTCCATCTGCTAATCCTGGGAGGGAAAGGGTGGGATTTTTTTTTTTTTACGAATAAAATAATTACATTAACTTTTGTTAACCTGATAGTTCATGACTTTAATTTTGATTAACATAAAGCAACCTCTGAGATTAATTTTTATGTTAAAAAATTTAAATATATCTAAAGCTAGTTTTCTAGTTTTAGACTGTAACTCCTCTGGGTAATATATCTTTAAATTAGTTTGATTTGAAGCAAGGGATTTTTTTGCTTTCCAGAGGAAAGTGAGGTCTTAAAATAGCATCAGCATGTGCTTGACTATATAAAAACAGGAGTTTTATACACGTTGGCATTTTGGAAGCTCCATTTTATATTATGGAAAAAGTATTTGGTTAATGTTAGGGTTTTGTTTTTGTTTGTTTTAATGCCACTTGAGCCTAAAGACCTGCTAGTAGTGGTAGAAAGTTTTTCTGATGATTGTTGTTGGGTTTTTTAACTTACCTAGATGTTTTAATAACAGCTCTAAAACCTCCATCCTTGAGGAACAGGGTGTAGCATGTGATACAGTTCACTCCCCAGCACTTGTTAGCTCAGCCCTCTGAGCTCTGGTATCCTGGAGTGTTAAGCGTTGATAATATTAGCGGCACTTTCTCATGGAGTTACTGCAAAGATTTAACGAAATGGCAAATGTCAAAGGCTTCATATGATGCCTGCCACGTAATAGATGTTCAGTACTTAAAGCTAGCTAATACAGAGAAAACGCACTGGCTTTTACACAGAACACACGCTGTGTACCTGTTTTTTGCAAGGCAGATTATATCAGTCGGTGCCCAGTTATTAGCAGTGACAGAAGTTCCATTTTCTTGAGATTTTTCAGCTGACCAGATAAACCAAAATTGTTACTGTTCATTGTATATATCACATAATCATGTATTCAGGGAAATCGAAAAACTTTTCAAACTCAGTTTTATTTGTGAATGACTTAAGGCGCTGTTCTTTGGTGGGGGAGAGGGGGTGCTGGGGATGCGAGCTCCACCCTATCCCCAAGGCTTCTTTGGGCCCTGAGTTTGATCTCTTTGGGCCCTGAGTTTGATCTCTTTTATGTGTTGTTTTCATATGTGTATATATGTGTTTGTGCCATTTTGCCTTTCTTTCTTTTTTCTTTATGTTGTCAGACCTGCTGATTCCTGTCATTCTTAAAGACTAAAAACTAAAGACAGCCAACTAAATACCTTCTTTTCTCCATGCGACATACCTCTTTCCTACCTTCTACAGTCAAGCTGCTCAGAAGGATGTATTTTTGTTTTCTCAGCACCCATTCAGTCCTGAGTTCTCTGCAATCTAGTTTTACCTTTGTAGGAATACCCTAAAACTGCTCTGACAGGAGTTACCAGATCTAGTAGACAGTCAGTCTTACTTTCTGAGGACATTCGAGTTAGTTCATTATTTTCTTATTGAAACCCTCTTCGACTTGCAGCATATCGTTTCTCATTCCTTTAGCTTCTCTGGCTTCTTTTCTGTTGCTCACTGTTTAATTATTGGTATTCTGCAGGATTCCTTCATCTGCCTAAGGTGATTGCATCTACTTCAGCTTTCATAACAGTGTGGTTATTACTTCCAAATAATTGGTTGCCTTCACTTCCTCCCTCTCTTGAGTTTCCTTATTTCCGGTTAGGTACTATATGCCTCTGATCTGCCTTTGTTGCTACCCTTCCCCCAAAACTGTCTGATACCGCTGTGCTGTAGAGACATTCTGCATGGCTGTATATAATGATCTTATATATATCTGAGACCTTTATGACTCTACTTTGTTCCCAGATTGGCAAACATGACCCTTCATGATCCAGGTACTTGTGCTGTCCACCATTTCTATCCAGCCCTATCATTTGCCAATTCCTTGCTTGCATTCTGCATCCCGTGATCACTGACTTCCTGTAGTTCTTTGGGCACTGGGAGATGTTTCTGACTTCCCTCCGTGACTTGGCATATTTTTCTTTGCCTAACCTGTGGGCCTCTTCTCAACTGCTGCCTCTCTACCTCCCACACACAGCAGACAGCTCAGTTCTTCCTCTCTGCTGTTGGAATATTTTGTCTTATTTTACCCAGTGTTTTGAAATTCCTTGTCTACTTGTTAGCTTTCTCCCCCAGACCAGCCTACTAAAGGACAAAGGCATCTAAGGCATTTTAGCATGCTAGGTGCTCGGCCCCGTCTTTAGCATAGGTTAATAAATGGTCCACAATATTGTTCATGAAACAGGACTTTTACAGGGAGAAGCTTAATGCGGGACAGAATAGTCTTGTCAAAAACATCTTTTTTGGCCAGGGATTTAGTGCAGTGGTTCCGCCACCTGCCTCGCAAGCACAAGGACCTGAGTTCGATCCCCAGTACCAAAAAAAATCTTTTTTAAAAGTGGCATGTGGGAGAATGTAGACTGACTCTGTGTGAAATGATGAATGCAGAAGTGGACTGCCCGCTGGCCCTGCTGTAGGATG
The DNA here is from genome assembly GCF_000247695.1 of Heterocephalus glaber. The sequence goes on from NW_004624805.1 coordinate 4,964,074, forward strand.
AACCCAATGAGAATGTGTGAAATGACAGTGCCCTCTGCCTTTGTCAAGAGTATGGAGCTAAGCAGCTTGATTTATAGTCCTGGCTTGGTTGATCAATTTGGATTCTTTCAGTTCTTGGCTTCTTTACCTTTTGACAGCAAAATGGTTTACACCATATTCATGGTATAAGAGCTCACAACTTTATTTTGCAGTGCTTAGGCAATGCATAGCATCAAAAGTGCTTAATAAATGTTTTTATCATTGAATCTGAATTATGTCAGGTAAAAGGCCGAAAACCAAGACCAGACCGGGCCACAACAAGCCCTTATCGGGAATAGATCTGCCGGGCTGTCTCTGAACAAAGGAGAGACAAAAGCAATATGGCCGGGGCAGGGGGAGTCTTTTATAGAGACTGGGGTGGGACTTGTAGGGGCTGAGGTGGGGTTGAGTGAGGTAGTGACTAGGGAGTGGAGGAGCCAGTGATGTCACTAGGTGGTAGGAGGTGAGCGAGTATTAGGTTACTTTCTAGGCGGGAACAGGGTCATGCTGGGAAGAAGGGTTTGTTCTTTGGTGGGAGCAGCCATCTTGGCATGACGTCACACAGGGGAGGGGGCAAGGCACCATAGGAAGAGGGCAGCTACTATACATAATAACTGCTGAGGTAGTGGGAGACCTATCAGATTAGTCCCTTTCTGGATCCTTTTAATAAAACCCAACTCATGTTAAATATTAGTAAGTATGATAGCTGGGTGTAGCGGTGCACACCTGTAATCCCGGCACTTGGGAGGCTGAGGCAGGAGGATTGCCATGCATTTTGAGGCCAGCCTGGGCTACACAGGGAGTTCAAGGCCAGCCTGAACTACAGAGCAAGACCTTGTCTCAAAAAACCAATAAATATATGCATATACATATGTACTAATATATATATATGTAAGTGTATACATAAAGTAACACAAGAAAAAATTCAGTCGCCTTTTTTCTCTCCAAAGATTTATCCACTGTACTGATGATTCTCCAGATCCTTGTATAGAATATGAGGTAAGAAACTTCTTTTTCCCTCAGTTACATTGATAATCCTAAATGAAGATGGGTTGAAAATTGCTATTTATTCATAAGATAAATGAATGAAATTTTGGATTAATTTCCCTGGGCGCTTAGAACCAAAAAGAATATATACACATACTTACAGAATATAACTGTTTATGATTAAAATAAAACCTTTGCATTTCCCACCCAGCTGAACTAGGTTAAAGTTTTTAATCCAGTATACCAGGAAAAATGGTCATTACCATTTTACCACTTTTGAAGTATTGTTCCTTCATCTTACAAATAACATATAAAAAAAGTAAAATTAGAAGTTAAAAGGCAATTTTATTACAAGTTTTAAGGATTTCAAACATACCAAACCCTGTTGTTATTCCATATCTTCCTTTTGAAAATGTACACACACACACACACACACACATCTGTGGAACATGCAGTGTTCTTGGGTACAGCTAACTCAGCTGCCATGAATGAACCTGGACACACTTTCTCCTAAATCTGGGTCCCGGGTTTCAACTACTCCCTTACTAAGTTCTCGCCATCTCACTTGCATGGTCAAAATACAATAATTTGTTTAAGAGAGAATAGCTGTATTTGCTCCATACTTCCAAAACGCTTCATTTTTTTAGCTTTATAATACCAATTAGAATTAGTAATTAAAAAAAGAATCTTTGCTTGCTCCTAGACACTTCTGTATATACACATGCTTTCAAAATCTGTCCCTTGGACCGGGGACGTAGCTCAGTAGTAGGGCACTTGCCTAGCATGGATGAGGCCCCTAGGTTCCAGCCCCAGCGCCACACACACAAAAATTGTCTCCTGACTGGCTGTACTGAATAATTTTTAGTGTGGTTAATATACATTGGCATATCTCCTGTAATTATCTAGTACATGTGAAACATTTAATTTACTATTAAAAATAATAGATCTTAGAGCAGTTGTAATCATAATTTTTATGTACCATTTGTGTTTTTTTCTCTTAATTCTGTAGTGTAAGTATTTCCAGTGTCATAGGTTTTTGTCGCATCATTTATACATTTATAATATATCCATACCTGGTCTTACTGAACACCTATCTATGAAGTACCTGCTGTGTCTTATCATGTACTTGGTTCTGGAAATGCCAAAGATTGTAAACCTTTCACTGAGGCTTAAAATTTGTTGAGATGGCATCATTTACATCCAAGATTTATTTAGCAGTGAGTTGTTCTTTTACTGCTTTTTTGGAAATGCACCATCATCATGGTGGTGCATAAAAGTTAGAACCTAGTTTTAAATCTGCAAAAGTGATATATACTGTAAGTACTTGCAGTGAAATATGTTGCAAGCAGAATTCTATGTATCATATGCTTCTGTGTGTGTGTGTTGTTTTTTTTTTTTTGGTACCTGGGATCGAACTTGGGACCTTGCACTTGCAAGACAGCCACCGGAACCACTGAGCTAAATCCCCGGTCTGACTGTATATTTTAAAAATATATCCACATGTGATATCCTTACATATTTATAGAATATCTGGAAAGACACAAGAAATTGATAGCACTAGTTGCCTCTGAGGAAGAAGACAAAAGGACTGATAAGGGAGAGAGATTCACCTTTTCCTGTTTTGTTTTTTAAAAAAGTAACTATAATATACTGTATATAATGTATAAAAATTATTTTGATAGAGTTTGCACATTTCCCAAAAAATTAGTGAGGTATAATTGTTTTATTAAATTGCTAAATAAAAACTACTGTAGCCATTTTATACACACACAACCTCATTACCTTTTTGGTAACTAAGTACTGTATGATATTTTAGTTTGGGATTCTTCATTTAATTATTTGATTTTTAAATTTTCAATTATTTAATTTTAAAATATGACATATAAAAGGCTTAACCAAGAGCCCAGTAATGAAATGGTGCATTTTACATTTCTAAGACATATTTCTAAAAAGTTTCCTTCTGATAAAACTTATTACCAAAAATTTAAAAGCAGAAGAAAATATAGGGAATGTATCACCCAGTTATATCCTCAGTATTAACAATGTGGTCTTAAATTTCCCCTTCTTGATTGTATGTATATGTGTATACTATAAATACCTTGCATACCATTTTGGAGCTTTTTAAAAATTACAATGTGACCATTTTCCTAGGTTATTTTCAATATATATTTTAGTGGCTGCTTATCTATGTATTTGCTGTTTTCCTTAATAAACATTACATTTGCATCTGCTGTATTTTACATACTTGTGCTGGTTGCAGAAGGATGAGTAAAACCCAGTTCCTTGCCCTTAGCTCACTTACAAGCTGGGAGGGAAGAGAGACAAATATCAGACTGTCGTGGTACTGTGTAACATGAGATGAGTTATGGACAGGGAAGGTGTGGAGGGCTGGGATATAGGGATCTCTGGCTTTTCCCTAGCAGGTGTAAGGCCTTGGGTTTAATTCTGAGTACTGAAGAAAAATAAAGGGAGGGAGGAAGCAAGAGAAGATACTGAGCCCTCCCCACAAATGTTTTCGGGGAATGATGCCTAGGGTAATTCCAGTTCTGACTCGCAGGTCTTGAAGGGCAGAGAGGCGTGTCCAGGATGAAGGAAGGCGGGGTTGCCAGCTGCTTTTCACCAGTTAAGGCTACAAAGGACTGGACTGGTTGGGCTGGGCATGGAGGAGTGCACCTGTAATCCCAGCTCCTCAGGAGACTGAAGCAGCAAGATTGCAGTTTTGAGCCCAAGCAATTTAGTGAAAGCATGTTTCAAAAATTTTGTTGTTGTTGTTGTGGTTTGTTTGTTTTACTGTTTTGAAGTTCAAGCTGGCCTTGAACTCACTATGTAGCCCAGGCTGGTCTTAAACTCAAGACGATCCTCCTGCCTCAACCTCCTAAGTGCTGGGATGTGTGCCACCATGCCCGGCTTCTGTCTCAAAATTTAAAAAATCAAATTTTAAAAACCAGAGGGGCGCTGGGGATGTAGGTCATTGTTTCCTGGAATCAGTTCCCTACACTGGGGAGAAAAAGGAGTAGGACTGATAATCTGCAAAGACGAAAATAGAAGAATACATTTGTCAAGTATAGTTTTCCTAAAGTTGTAACAATTCAGTATAAATGAAAGTTCATAATAATTTATTAATACTAATTGTGACCTGATCCCTGGTATAAATGGTTTACTGTAAAATAATACGAAAAACCATGGAAGAATTGATTATATGATTCTTCAAGATAATTAATAATTTTATCAGAGTTAGATTACCAAATAGTGCTTAAAGTGGATCACTTTGAGAGTTGTGTGTGTTGCCGTCGATCAAATCCAGGGCATGCATACAAGGCAAGTACATTACCACTGAGCTATAATCCCAGCTTTGAAATTTTTTTTTATATTAAAAAGTACAAAACATTACAGGGCCACATACGGCATAGTCACGGTAAGATTTTACTTAGTCATCCTCGGCACTCACTGTGTGCTGTGTTAGAGCTCTCAGAATGATGCGTAAATAGCAACGGTCCATTTCTGCCCTAAACGGTTTTAGCAGTTTCCCCTCTTTGGTAGAATAATGGATCACAGCTCTGTTCCCTAAATCTTGTGTTTGGATACTACATTGTTTTGAATCATTTTAATGGCAATCATTAAGAAATAATCTTGGCATGACATTGTCTGTTAGACCTTCTTGCATAGTTATGTTCCGTTCTTTTCCCTTGTCTACAGCTTGTTCTCAGAAAATGGTGTGAATTAATTCCTGGGGCTGAGTTCCGGTGTTTTGTCAAGGAAAACAAGCTTATCGGTGAGTTTACTCTTGAAAGTAATCTTAGAAGACAGCAGTACCATGGCCATAATTGTCAGGATTTCAATCTTTTTATGGCTGAATAGTATTCCATTGCGTAAATATACAAATTTGATCATTAGACATTGAATATATCTCAAAACATCATGCTGTACCCAAATATGTACAGTTATTACGTGTTAATTTAAAATAAAACCAAAGAAGACCAGCTTTTGATGGAATGCAGCGTCTAGCCTTAGGATAGGGTTATGAGTCAGTTTGCATCCGAGGTGCCCCTCCACCCAGCAGGTGCTGACTGGAGTATTAATGTTGGTGAGCGTCCTGAGCTCCTGTCACTCTCCACAGAAAGAGGTAGTTTTGTGAATTGTCGTGTCTGTCTGGGCTCGAGATGAAAGCGACGGTTATTGCCATCCCCAATTTGGCATACGTATAACAGTACTTGCTTTCTGTTTGAAACTTTGCAAGTATTGCTAGCAATGACTTGTAGCATCATGAAAATCCAAGCTTTTGAACCTTTATTTCTATTAGTAAGGCACTATTTATTTTTCTAGCAAAAGAAAGTATGTGGAAAAATGAGTTAGTTATTCTGTCACCCATTTTCTTTCCACTTGGGTTACTATTCTGTTTGCGGTGATTCATACAAGTTAAATACAGAAGATAATTTATTCTTAAACTTTTGTCTCTGCGTGTTTTCTGTGAAGTAAAACTTATCATTATTGATCAAGAAAAGTGTAATTTGAATTGATACAAATCCACAGTATTCATTGATGTGATGTTGATGTTTATTAACATAATTAAAAGAAACTTGGGGCAATTTAATTTTTCACTTTGTTAAATATTCCTGAAAAAACTGCTGTGTGTGCTGAAGAAGGGAGTTACACTGGCATACGAGTAAGGAAGTAGAGCTTCTATTTCAGAGCGGAGCCTTTCCTCTGGGTCTTGGGCATATTTGGGGAGTTCATTGAGTAGTCCCTTTAGTACATTTGGAATAATATCAGCAAGTCACTTTGAAACTGTTTACGTTTCCATCGCTTGAAAGAGCAGACTTGTGAAGCCAGAGTCACACATATAAATAAACAAGAAAACCAGCTTCTGTGACGTTCAGTACGACTATGGCAAGCATATGGTGAGGAATATTTTAAATTTCCCCCCAAAATGTGGAAAAGAACACCAATTTTTAGAGACTTTCTTGGAAAAATTAAAGCACCAGCAGTTGACTATATGTGCAAGTTTAAATTATTACTGTCATTTTTTACATAAGAAACCTTTTTATGACTGAATTCTTTCCAGTGTGCTAAATTTAAAAAAAAAGAACTATTTCTAAAAGTAAGGATGTATATAGTAATATGGAACTTCAGGATTCATCTATCCATATCAGGATTCATCTATCCATATAATCTTTACAAATGAGTAGTGTCTGATTAATCTTTTGACTTTAATAGTTTTCTTAAAAGTTCATAGCACATGTTTTTTTTTTTAAAGAATATTGTATAATAACAATATAAAATATTTTCTTGTCAGGCATTTCTCAGAGGGACTACACACAATACTATGATCATATTTCTAAACGAAAGGAAGAAATTTGCAGATGCATACAAGACTTTTTCAGGAAGCACATCCAGTATAAATTCTTAGATGAAGACTGTAAGTATTCTTGTTGACACATTGCAGTGAGATGAAGTGCATATGTAACTGAACCTGATTTTACATGGTGCATGGTTTAAATACTGGCTTTGAAGTGCTGTGTTACTAGTTGATGTTGCTGATGGTTTCCATATTAATTTCACCTTACTGAGTAGAACCCATTCTTCATGCCGAGGCACATCTTTGTCCTGTCGTTCTAGATGTTTGTATATTTTAGTGTCCATCTAGAGAACAGAGTGCACCTACCTTTCTAGCATCTGTGTTTGAATGGTAAAGGACAGCACTTACATAGTAAACCTTTGAAGTTGTTTTTAAGAATTGAAAGGTATGTAGTATATAAGAGAATTTTCATACATCTTAAAAATTATATCTGCTGTGATGTACTTTTTCTCTACTTGCCAAGACTCTTTGGCAAATTTGATTTTAAAAGTGTGACTCATGCCATCAGTGTAATTAGATTTCATGCTTTAGTGTTACAGATTTACTCCTTTCATTTTCCAAATAGTGGTGTGGTGTATGCTCCTGTCCCGAGTACTTTCCTCGGCGATAGCTTCATTCCAGGACAGCCAGTTACAATAATGGTGAATTGGCTGAGATAATGTTGGTGTTCTGTTTGAATTTTCAAATACAGAGGAATATTACAGTTGAGGATAGAGAAACAGAAGACAAAGTTACATTAAAAATCGGTGCAGAGTACTTTTTGATGTCTGAAGTTTTGAGATTTAGAAGCATTAAGTACTCATGGTCAGTTATATTCTGCTGTGTTTAGTAATAAAATGTACTTTAGTTTTCAGAATTTACATCCATGAAAATATTAGTTCACTAGTAACTGAGTTTTTTCTCCTTTGCAGTCGTATTTGATATATACAGAGACAGTAGGGTAAGTAAAAACTATATTTGATATGCTCTAAAATCAGGGCTGGCCTTGCAAGGCCAGTGCACAGCCATTGTGTGTAAGGGACGACTGCTCACAACACAAGTCCCCAAACCATCGAAGGTTTGTGAAATTCGCAATGGCCAGGAATCTCACCTTAAAGTACACGTAACATAGGAGACATGTCTGAAGTAACAATATACCACAAGTTGGGGGATTATTAATGGAACAGGTGGATAAATGACTCCCTACACCCTTCTTTACACTGTTATCAGGGGGTCTAGGGCCATTTCAAATAGTTCATTTTGCACACTTAAATGACCAGGAGTCTGATATTTTGGCTGTTATTTTTAGTCAACTAAAAGATTCTTAGCCTGATTTGAATCACTTTTTTCTTGCCACTAAACATAGAGTTAGTTTACATTTATTTTTTAAAACTGTTTCCTTAATTTAATTTTTAATTTCTATTTTAACTGAGCCATAAAAACATGAGAAGTGCACATTCATGGTGTACCTTGCGATATTTCAGTACGTATGTACATTGTGTGATGTTTACATCAGGGTAAGTGTATCTCCTGGAATATTTATCACTTCTTCAGAACCCTTTCTTGCGGTTCTCTGGACAGTCCACTGTCACTGCCTGTGTCGCCCTGCTGTCCAGTAGCGCAGCAGAGCCTCGGCACTCGGCGGCCAGCCCACTCAGCCCGCTCCCCAGCCTCAGGGACCTCCATTCTTCTCCCAACCCGGGCCTCACTCGCGTGAGAGCACAGGTGTTCTTCTTTCTGTGCCGGCCGGGCGTATCTCACTTGACAGTCTGGTGTCTGGCTCCACCTGCGTTACTCCCAGCAAGGGTCCCCTTCTTAGGGCTCAGTGGTCGTCGGCTGTGTGTGTACCCTGTTTGTTTTGTCCTCTCACCAGTTGACGGACCTTAGGTTGTTTTCATTTCTTGGCAACGGCGAGTAGTGCTGTAATGAACCTGGGAGTGCAGATGTCTCCTCGACATACTGATTTCATTGCTCTTGGATCTACACCCAGGCACGGGATGCCGGATCAGATGGTAGTTCTATTTTTAATTTTTTGAAGAAATTCCATACTGTTTTCCATAATAGCTGCACTAATCTCGGTTCCCACCAACAGTGCACAAGGTTTCCCTTTTCTCCATGTCCTCTCTAGCCTCTTTGTGTTTCTGTTGACAGCCATTCCGGCCGAGTGAGAGGATAGATCGCATGTCGTAGCTTTATCTACATGTCCCTAAATGTGATGTTGAGCATTTTTTCATGTATCTTTGGCTATTTGAATGACTTCTCTTTTTTTTTTTGGTACTGGGGATCGAACTTGGGACCTTGTGCTTGAGAGGCAGGCAGCAGGACCACTGATCTAAATCCCCCGCATGTGTGACTTCTTTTGAAAAATACCTAGCATTTAAAAAATCTTAAAAGTGATAAAAACTTATGTAATGAAAAGAAAAGAAAAAGCCAAGACACACAATCTTGTCAGAGAACGTTAAGTTGCTGAATGTCGGTCGCCCTGCGATTGCTGCTCACCGACTGAGCTGTTGAGAGGTGTAGGTTGTTTTCTAATACGTTGCTCCCCTGCTTGCCAGCCTCGCGGGGGTGATGTGCCAAGTCACCTGTGAGTCACTTTCTGAACCAAAAGGTATGGTCCAAAACAACGGCTACGTGTCGATTAAGTCAAAGACATCACTTTGTTTTCACTTTTCTGTCTTGGAGGATGATGGTTGCTATTAAGAGTTAGAAGGCTATAAAATGAGATTAGGCAAAGAGAAATAAAACTTGGCCAAGTTTCAGCTGTGTGGAAACATACCTCAGAAACGGATGGGAAGCTGGTATGATGGAATGGACAGATGCGCTTTTTATTGTAGTCAGCGGCTGCTCACTCACATCTCAGCGCACCACTCCCACAGCCAACGCTAATGGAGAGTCTCTGAGGTGCCAGACGCTCCGCTGAGCTTCAGGCAGGACCAGCGACCCGGAAGGAGTTTGTGTGTAGGGGAGGCAGAAGGCAATGGCCTGGGGCAGGCAGTATCAAGGCAGTTAGTGAGGGACTAGACCAACCCGCTGTCTCGAGTGTACCCATTTCTCAGAAGGGCTTTATTCTCCCTTAAGTCAGTCTCTTCAGCCCTGTAATCCTGTGAGGTATGTGCTGCCTGCCTGCCCACACTGTGCTGAAACTGAGGCGGCTGCTTTGTATGTTGGCAGTTGAGATGTTGGCATTTGCCAAGATGTCTCAGTACATCCCTGGAACGTGTAGCAATCTGTTGTAATTCAGTAGGGCCGACAGGTAGACGCAGATGTTTAACTTGTAAAGTTAAAGAATCTTTTACAGTGAAGTTGGACATGCACATAAATAATCACTGCCGTATAAACTTGCAGAACTGAAACTAGTTACATTTTTACAAGTGAGAAACATGCCAGTACAAACATCCTGACAGTTTCTGTTGAGAGATTTAAACCATATTGAAAAACTCATTTGCATTTACTCGGTGGCACTTGTATCAGAGTTTGTTAGTCACTTTCTTGGCTATGTTATTTTTTGGCTGTTCATGTAGAAAGCTCATTCTTCTCTTCTGTGTGGTCTCCTGCCTGAACTGTAGCTGAGTTGTGTCCACTCCCCTACTGTGGCTGGGCCGGCTGACGCTGTGTGCGCACCGCCCTGGCACCTCACCACGCGCCAGCCCAGGTGATGTGTCTGGTCCTCACCTTGGCATTGTTGAAATTAGTTTCACAGCTTGGCGTCTCTTCTATAATGTTCCGCGCGTGACTTAAAGTGCACTTTCTGATGTCTGAAGCGCTGTGTAGGTGTCTTTCCACTAACCTTGTTAAAGTCACCTACATTGTGTAGATGAATGATGGGTGAAGTTCCTTCAAAATAATGCACATTCAGGCAAGTGGACAGAACAAGACTGGCCAGGAACTGACTGTGGGACTGAGTAGGGAAGGGGCTGTTTATGCTGTTTCTCTGCTCTCTCTATGTTTAGGCTTTTCCACAGCCGGCTGTTGTTGTCTTGTTTGTCATTTGTTTTCTGTTTTGCCCTGCAGGGGAGGGACCTGGGGCTCACTGATGCCGCCACATGCTTTAACCTTCCCATGTTTAAAACTAAAAACTGAAAAAAAATGTCTTTCCTAATTTTCTGTCTACCAGTGTTGTTGGTTACTGAACAAGCTATGTTAAAATCTCTTGCTTTCTGATTCTGTTGTCTTTTGTACAAAGTGCCTTAAGGTTATGTTCTTGGAAAATGCTGGTAAAGTTGGTTTCGTTTTCTGGGTGAGTTCTCATCATAGCAAAGGGACCCTTTCCATTCCTGACAATAATACTGTACATTATTAAAGCGTATTTTGTCTAAATTATTATGAATATGGGGGCGGTTTCTTAGAGTTTATCTTTTTCCATCCTCTTATTTTTAGCTGCTGTGTTCTAAGTGTGTACATGTATCTTGTAAATAGCCCTTTTTCCCCTGTGTTTTGGAGACAGGATCTCCTTTTGTAACCCCGGGTGGCCTTGAACTCCAGATCCTCCTGCCCCAGCCTCCCGGGCTGGGATTTCGGGTGTGTGCCACCACCCCAGGCTACAGATAGCATTTTATTGGGTTTGTTTTTCTAATCACTAACAAGTTCAGGTTTTAACCAGTGAGTTTGGCTTATATTTATTGTATTTGATATTTTTTTTCCAAAACCTTTTGAGTTTCCTATTTGCTTCGGGTTTTTCCCCCTTTTATTTAGATTACTGAATATTCTCACTTCTTTCCATACCTCTCTCCCCGTGATTTTGATGTTTTATGTTATTTTGTTAGTCACCATTAAATCTTTTTTTTTTTTTTCCTCAGTACCAGGGATCAAACGCCAGACCTCGCACTTGCCAGGCAGGCACGGCACCACTGAGCTACATCCTGTAGTCACCATTAAATCTTAATGTGGATCTTTAATAAAAGTTAATTTCACTCCCATTTGCCCTCACAATATGAAGGCCTCAAAACACTAATTTCTACCACCCACTCTTGCCTCATGGGTGATTTGTGATGTTTTATTTCCACCTTGTTTCTCTCCCTCCAAATTAATTGTTATTGTTGATATTTAGGTGTTTTTGTTCACCAGTGCTTCATCCCTCTAGCTACTTTCTGGAACTGTTGCTTCATATTTTTTCTATTTTGCTTATTTTCCTTAAAATACAAGACTTCTTTATATATTACAAAAATTAAGCCTCTGTGATTAGTCTTTTGCCACAAAGAAAATCAAATATGCTATTCATTGATTTTACAGCTTCTAAATTTTATTAATAATTTTTAAAAATACATCCTGATTTTTTTCCTAGACCTTTTATGATTTCTTGTTTTACATTTGAGCCTTTGATGTGTTTGGCATTTTCCTGTTTGTCTGTCTGATGCAGTATATTAACCCCGCCTTGGCTTCTTCTAGACGTTCACTCAGTAGTCCTCACCCCATGTCTTCCTCTTCCTGTCACTCAGATCCATGTTGACTCCCTGCAGGGCCTCATCCATGTGGATGTTTGCTTTGATTTTATAAATCAGTTTATTTTACTTTGAGCTCATCTTTAGTGGACTCATATTTTCATTTGTGAGAATTCCAAAGATCCTAAATTTCGAATTTTCATTTGCTTCTCCCATGTTCTCAGAACCTCATCAGAGAAAGACAAGGGGAGTGCGTCCCCTCCCCATCAGTGGGGTCTCTTCTTGTGCTGCCTCGGAAGGCTGCAGCCCTCCACCGTCTTGGTCATGTCCTGGTTCTGCTTCCTTTCCTTGTGGCCACCCCGAGTCTCGTGTGCACACTGGAGCTTATGCCCGGCTCCTGGAAGAAAGGCCTCCGAAGGCTCCCACGGCTCAGTTTATGTCTTTACCTCTGTTTTAGGTTCCTCTTTCTTCCTAGTGCCTGGTGATTCCCTTTTTTTCCTCCTAATCACATTTACAGATTTTAAAGGATTGTTTTAAATTTCATCCAGTTTGGAACAGGAGCCCTTTAAAGTTACCTTATTGCTGGAGTCCGCTGTGTATTTTATACACAACCAAAATAACTTGTCCCCAGAATGGGCCGTTATTACAAGACCTTTGTGCAAGTCTGGGCTTTTGTGATTTTTGTTTAGATTTGTTTAAGACATGGTCTCACTATGTAGCCCAGGCTGGTGCCTTAGCCTCCCTGCTACCGTGATTACGGGCATGCTGCTCTTGTTTTTATTATCCTTGTTTTCCTCTGAAATAATCAGCTTTCCCTTCCAGCCTCTTCCCAGGTCATCACCACTATTACCCTTTAAATTCCAGGTTAGCTTATGAAACATTTTCAGCCTCCCCTGGCATCAGGTTCTCTTGTTCCACTAGTCTCATAATAACCCAACCAAGCAGAACACCCTGCATAGTAGCCCGTGGGTGCTTCTGATCTAAGCTGAGCTCACTGAAGCAATAGTTTCTGTGTCACTGATCTTACATCCTGATGCCTGGCAGTGTCTGCTACACAGGTTGATTTGGGTGGGTGGTCATTGGTTGACACAAGGAGCATTTGTCTGACTGCCCTGTTCTTACGAATTGCCCTAAAACAAGATTAATTTCTCAGGATGTCTTCTGCTTGAGTTATCACAGGAAAAACATGTTATAACTCCAGAATGCTAAGCCTTGTAGTTTATGCCTGGCTAATGGGTTGTTTGTTGTTGTGATTTTGTTTTTGTAGTAGAGGTTGGCTTCCGAACCACAGGGGAAGCTGCCGAGTAACACTGGTCATTTGGTTTGATGTTCAGTTTGGTTTGTTTTTTGCCATGTGGCGTATTTTTAGTTCATAGAGCTCAATATTCCTCTACTAACAGGTACAGTACACACACCCCCATAATGATGAGATGGTTTTACTGGTTATAAAAAGTTTAGTAGCAGGGATTTGGAGGTTAGGAAGATATACATTTTCTTCAAATAACATACAGTGCATCAAAGCTGTCTTCATAACAGTTCCCCAAAGCAAAGCTGACATCAATCCAGGAAATTGATTGATGGGCTGATATTATTTCACAGGCCCAAAAATGGAGAAGTGGGTGCTGAGCTGATGACTCATAGCAAACAACTCACATGGCAAGAGGAATCTGCAGGATTTCTTGTGGGGGCTGTGTAAAATGCAAACCTTGCCTGCCATGTGGTGACAATTCTTGTAGTGATTGGGTGACTAGAGGTTTCTGATGTTTGAAGCAAGTGCTACCAAGATGTCTTATCTTCCTGGAAACTTTAACCCAGGTGAGAAGCTGTACTAGGCGTGTCCAGTTTTACACACCCATCTCAGGACATGACAGCTCTCCTGTTACCGGAAAAAAATCCAGTTATTATTGATGACAACAGTGCAAATGTGTGGCTGTCTCAGTGCGAAAACCAAGAGGAGCAAAGGTAGAAATTTCAAGGAAACGAGTATCTATGTCTCTGCTCCAGCGTGCTTGGCCTCACTCCCTGGCAGAGTGGCACAGGTCCTTGGCTCTGGTTGCTTGGTGCCGGGCCCATTTCCACTCAGCTGCTCTCGACCCTACCTCAGAGCAGGCTGAGCAGGTCAGGGTGTTCTCTCCCTGAGGCCAGCGGCTGCTGGATGCCCACCTGCGTTCCAGCAGTCGGAGAAGGTCAGCATCTCAAAGGTTCCTGTGTTCTTTTCATCTCCCCTTCACATGTCCAGCTCTGTCATACACACAAAACAAGTACTACAGTGACATTTAAAGAAAATGAGCATTTCCAAACTTCTTTCAACCTTTTTATCCCTGTGCTTCTTGGAGTCTGTGCAAAACAACACTCCACCTTGGCTGCAGCCTTTGGGAGGGGCCTGGGGCTCTGGGAGCTGCTGTCTGCTCCTTGCGGGTTGAGTTAGCACATAACGTTTTGGTCACACTGTGTGGCAAGTGAGCTCTCCTGCTTGGATTTTTGACCTGAAATTCTAACAAACACGCAGGAGTTGGAAGCCGTCTTCATCGGGGCCCTTCCCTCCCGGGTCCCTTCTTTGTCTCCACACACACGCAGCCTTCCCTTCAGATTCAAGTCTGTTTGAGGTTGTTTTGGTACCAGGGATCGAACTCCGGACCTTGCACTTAAGAGGCAGGCCTGGTGCCTCTGAGCTACATCGCCAGTCCCCGTGTCAGCTTTATTTGGTCAGGTGGCCCAGTCACACAGGACTTGGAGCAGCTGTCCTGTGAAAGAAGCCGTAATGTGGCTTGATCTTTCAGGGAAAGTAATATCTTTCTAAGAAAACAGTATAGACTGCTTTTATTTTGTACCTGTTAATTTTTGTGTGTCCATATTACAGGGAAAGGTGTGGCTAATTGACTTTAATCCATTTGGTGAAGTCACAGATTCACTGCTGTTTACTTGGGAAGAACTGATATCCGAGAAAAACTTAAAAGGCGATTTTAGCGAAGGAGATGCTCAGGAGCAGGTAAGACATTTTTTAAAAAGATAAAAGGAACCTTTGTAACCCAGTGAAAATGGCTTGTTTGCTTGTTAGACACGGAGTGGGAGTGAGCCGACCCTCTGAGGGGGCGTGTGACACTGGTGCCCACAGGGTGGATTCCCGAGCTGGACGTTTGTATCAAAAAAGAAACCGCGGGTCCTGTTTCTAGTTCTCTCCTGTAGCTTCTGCCCCGGCCACCCCGAGCCCGGGTCGGTCCATGCTCTGTTCACTCAGACCTGAGCCTGCGCTCCGGGCACGGACAGAACGCTGCGTGCTCCTGCGCGGACAGGTTTGAGGTTCCGTGTTCCCCGTTCCGCGTTCCGCTTTCCTGGCGCGGCCCTGGCAGCATTCTCTTCCGTGGTCCACGTGCCCAGTGGCCCCCTCCTCCACCGTCTTCGGCGTCCCCTCTGGTCACGGCAGAGCCTCCACTGCCCTCGGGAAGGAGAATCCAGAGGGAAGTCAGGCAGCCGAGCCCTCATCAGCACTGCACACTGAGCCGCCCCTAAGCCTGACTTCCGCCCCTCGTGCGCCGTCCAGCCCTCTGCAGACAGCTGTGCAGTTTGCTCTTCTCTTCCCCTTTTGCCATCAGGGTGCAGCCTTGGTCAGATCCAGGCCATCTTTACAAAAGAACTTTCTTCAACCATATTTTTTTACATAGCTGTTCTCTCCTTTACCCCACCTTAACAACCAGCTTTTCTTTAAACCAAAATTTTGGCGGCTTTTCCTACCTATACAGGTAGTACATACTTCTTTGCAGTATTTATGGTTTGTTTTGTTTTGTTTCGAAGTCCAGGGCCTTCACACTTAGCTGTATCCGCAGCCCTTTTTCATTTTTTATTTTGAGGTAGGGTATTGCTAAATGCCCTGGGCAAGGCTCCAACCTGCAGTTAGTTCTCTTGCCTCAGCACCCCAGGATGCTGGGATTACAGGCGTGCATGAGCATGCCTGGCCTAATACATGCTTATTTTTAAAGAAAATTGTACAATCGCCTATAACCTGCCACCTGAGAACCACTGTTTATATTTTGGTATATAACATGCATGTACACATACATGCATGTAAACCTTTTTAAATACACAAGATTATGCTACAGTTGTATATCCATATTTTTTCTGGTGCTGGAATTAAACCTCAGGTCTCACCTGGGCTTGGCAAACACTGCCACTGTGCTATGCCCCACTCCAAGCCTTTACATCTTTTAAAATGTTTCAGTTTTACATAATAATCATGTAAGGAAACAAAGGGAGAATTAGAGACAGGACTTGAAATCCTGCCACCTAGAAAGGCCTAGTCACCCTTGCAGCTGGCGTGTCTGCGGGCCCTTTCTGGTGAACACGGCACGTGCTTCTACTCAAGTGGAGCCCTCACAGACCCTGCTGGTCCAGCCTGCTCCGTCGTCCCATGTCGCCACAGCCGGCTTCCGTGGACGCGTCTGCCTGTGCTGCCCGCCGCCTCCCGCCTGCTCAGCCCAAGCCTCGGGCGCAGTCCTTCCTCCCCCGGGCCTCCCCGTTCTCACAGCCTTCCTCCCTTGGCTCCGTCTGTCCGTCCCCCTGCTTTCTGGCTGCTGCTCCGCCTTCCTCGGGAGCGCCTTCCCTTTGCCCATCTGTTCGGAATTCGCTCAGCCTGACTCTGTCCTTGGCCCCTTCTCCAGCCAGACTCGGTTCTGCGTCCCCCCGTGTGGCGCTTGTTTAAGGTGCCTTCTGACAGGGACAGCGCCTCTCCTATGCACGTGCACCTGCGGAGTCCAGCGCAGAATCAGGCCCTCTCTGTGTTTGTTGCATTAAAAAGTGAAAGAATTTTATCCCCACTGGTGTCTTAGACTAGTGAGCCACAACCCTGAGGGACAGGGCCGGCAGGCCTGAGCTGCTCAGTGCAGGTGTTAAACATGAGGGACATGGTTATTGGGTACAAATCGTTTGTACAAGATTATCTCTGTGACCAAATCCTTTATTTACTTATTTCTTCTGAATATTAGAGGTTTGGGTTTGACAGGGAAAGAGGGACCGGTTCCTGATTGCTCCCCTAGCACTCCTCCTGCTCCTCTCCCGGGCCCAGGCC
>NW_004624805.1:4981092-4997606 GCF_000247695.1 Heterocephalus glaber
CTCTCTCTCCCTCCCTCCCTCCCACTAGCTAGGGACACAGCCAGGCTTTGCCTCCAGGGCTTAGCGCCAGTCACCACCGTGATGCATTGCTCCCAGGCCACACAGCTGCTTTCCTCACCTGTCCACTTCTCAGCCCAGGGGTCCCATCCCCTTCTTAGCAAGATCCTGTGTGACCACCCTGCTAAAGTCGTCCCCATCGTTGTCCTGATAGAGTTACTGTCCCGGCACTGTTTCGCGAACACTTCGTGGTGCGCGCAGACTTGTCATGTGCTTGCTTGCTTATTGACGGTCTCCCAGTCCCACTTGCCGGTTTATGTCCCACACCTGGAAAGAGATCTGGCTCAGAGCAGGTGTGCGGCCGGCATCCTGTGGGACTCCTCAGCCCTCCCTTCGGGTCCTGACTTGTCTTCCTCGCAGCCCTGCTATGCATCTGCCACCCAGGGAGTCCGAGCCCAAGGCTGCTCTGTCCCTGAAATCCTTGCCAAAGGCAGCATGTAGGTACTGTGTTCCAGATCCTGAGCAAGTACGTGGAAGAATGAGTACGAGGACTTGTTAAACACGAGTCTTGGATTTGCAGTTGTATGTTTGAGAGATGAGCAGTGACCTAAGTACGGAAGAGCAGAGGGTTCAGCGCACCCATTCACCCTCACTGTTCAGTACTCCCTGTGACTGCTTCCCCGCCATGCACCTGTAGGAAACATAGTGTTTATGAAATGTCCTGGCCTTTGTGAGGCTGCGTGAGGCCTGGGCCCACTCATGGCTGCTGCGACCCATATCCACGCACTGGTGGCGCTCAGAGATCACCCTAGCTGCACACGAGACACTTCTGCTTGTTTTCTAATGAATACATGCAATCATTGTAAAATATTAGTGCCCTCTTTTACTTTAGAATCTTATTCTTTCTTCCTTTTCTAGTACAGAAAAGAACATGGTATTGAGGTTGTTATTCTAGGCTATTTTTCAGTTTGAAGAGCAGACCTAAAGGAAACTACAGACTTTGCTGTTCTCCCTTTGAAGGACTCTCCAGCATTCCGCTGCACGAACAGTGAAGTCACGGTCCAGCCCAGCCCCTACCTGAGCTACCGGCTGCCCAAGGACTTCGTAGACCTGTCCACCGGGGAGGACGCCCACAAGCTCATCGATTTTCTCAAGCTGGTAGATACATGTGTATTTAGAAAGCTGGTTGCGGGCTTTTTAATATTTCAGTTTAATCTTGTGCTGCTCAGACTTACTTGATGATAATTAAAAAGTCAGAACTAACCGACTTGGGTCATTTTATAATACAGCGTGGAATGGGATCTGAAGGAGTAATTGATTACAGTGATAGAAAATGTATATGCTTATGAAGTATATGCTTTTTTAAATGTTTTCTTTGTACTGCCTTTAAAGAAGGTCTGGACATTGTCACAGGGCCATGAGCGCAGATGTCTTGTGACTTGGGGAAGCAGGAACATTTGTATTTCTCTGCATGTGTCTGTGTGGCCATGTGTGTACCTGTGACTGAACGAGAAGGAAATACTGGAATCCTTCACCCTAATTGGCCCCCGAATCAAAGTGTCGTAGGAGCCTAATCAGTTGGTTAGGGCATGTTTTCCTGTGATTGCTTTAAGCGCCTCATTTTCAGGGCCTCTAGATAATTACACTTGTTGACAGAACCCAGGATCTTGGCGAAGCAGATGTCCCGATCAGCACGTGCCGTTTCAGTGTACTCTTGGTTTCCTTTGACAGAAAAGAAATCAGCAAGAGGACGACTGAACAGATCGCTAGAGTCCAAGAGCACGTGAGAGGCGAGGGGAGCGTGGCCACTTCCAGAGGCTGCTCACCCACCACAGCTTCAGTGACCCTAGCGGGTGGGCGGGAGGCCAGTGTGGAAATCTGCGGCTTTTCATATTCATGTGCAGTCACCTGCAGAAAGTGGAGGGACTTTGCTACTTGTAAAAATAACCCAATAAATAGATCTTAAACACAGGACACCGTGCTGTTCTGATAATAAAATAACTTTCTATGAAATACCTCGCTGTCCTGGCTCAGTTGATTAAGATTTATGTATATTTCTTGTGCTGCTGTTTTTATACCTGTCAGATTGGAAAATTTATATTTGTGATACAAAAATCGTCTTTCTCAATCATTACTTTTCCTTTAAAAAAAATGAACCTTAGGCCAGCTGTGGTGGTGCACCCCTATAATCTTAGCACTCTGGGAGGCTGAGACAGGAGGATCACAAGTTAAGCCAGCCCAGGCAACCTAGTAAGACTTAGCAAGAACCTAGTAAAAAAGTTTTAAAAAGGGTTAGGGATGTAGCTTAATAGAAAGGCCCTAGGTTCAAACTTCAGTACCACAAAAAGAAAAATAACATTATATTACAATAGGAAATATTTTTTTACCTAAGGGATTTCCATATGATTTTCTTTTCAGTTCAGCTTCAGTTTGGGCCTAGCTACAAGAGTAGAGACTTCCCACATTATCAAATAATGGTGGAATTTTTTAGTATATTACACCTTCCTTTATATATTAATAAAATATCAGAGATGTAATTATAATTTTTTAAATCTGATATAAGTTAGGGGGTGTTGAGTCTCTTTTTTTAGAAGCGCCACCATATTAGTAACTAGCGCCCTAGGTAATGCCCTCCGGAGGCTGAGCATGATGCTGTGAAGATGTCTAACTTCCGCAGGGCATCCTCTCTGCCCTGTGGGCTGGCAGTGTCCCAGGTGCATGTGGTGCTGTCGGAGAACATCGCACTTGCTGCAGGATCCTTTCTCGGGGTGCAAGAACAGATGCTGCCTGTGGGAAGATAGAAAAGTGGAGCAGTTTCCCCTCTGTACATTCAAGACAAGTTAGATATAATGCTGACAGCCAGGACGCAGTAGCTTTTGGGTCCTCTCAGACTGCAGTTTTATGCTCAGCACTTGATCTGTGGACTCCGGAAATCAAATCTTTGTAGACCAGCTGTTTGAAAGAGATATGCTTCGAAATAGTTGTTTTTTTAAAACTACTCATGGGTGTTGATTAACCTGTGATAGAAGAAATTTGTATCATGAGTTGATTGAAGTTTAGCTTTAGAACCTGGCTTTATCATGATGTTACTTTACCAGCTTAAAAAAATGCAAATGTATTTGGTATCAGTGGAAAACGTTCAAATTATACAGAATAAAAAGACCCAAGCAAATTTGACAGGTAATAAATAGTTCAGTTCTTGATACACAACTCCTTCAATTTTTGTTAATTTTTCTGAAGAAATACCAACATCAACACTTTTTCAAATGAGATTTTGGTACACCATTTCCTTACATATTTTACCCTTTAAATACTAAATATGGGATGACATACAGTAAATAGTCTCCTAGACTCCAGTGTCATCTTGCCTACCTGAAGATTAGTTTTGGATTATTCTTGTGTTTATTGTCTTTGAGGTGTCAGGCTGGAGCTTGGCGCTTGTTCTGCAGTCCCGCCTTCTGCCACGGATCCAAGCGTTGGCTGCCTGGGCAGTGGGTGAGCACAGGTGGTGTGTGTCCTGGCCGTGGCAGTTCCCTGAAGACAGGAGACTTCACCAGATATTCCAATTTTTTAAAAGTCTTGCTTTTATTTGCATTTTTCAATTTGTAAATGTTTCTACTCAGCTATTTCACTCTGATGACACATTACAACAATTAACCTTATAGGAGTGAGTCTTCCGTACCTAAAAGGGGGGGGTTAATAATTCTAGGGTCATGCTCTTTATTTATGGTACCATGGATCGAACTCAGGACCTTGTGCTTACAAAGCAGGCGCAGTGCCACTGAGCTAAATCCAGGTCATGCTTTTTAAATGAGATGCCTGGGCAACGCTTTTGATACAGTGTTACAATAATGAGCACCCATCCAACGGGGAAACAGAATCAGGACATTTTCTAATGGTGAGGACTGCAGAGATCCTCATGCTGTTCCCTCCCTCTCCTCCACTGCGTCCTTTTTCAAACTTGAAAAAACTGTGACCCAGAGTTAAAGCTTCTCCAAACCCTTGATTGTAGTGGAATCAGGGCCGAACGAGGTCTGATGCTTTTCTTTTAGGGTTTCTAGTCTTAGTTCTTTTTTTTTATAGACAAGTTTCAACCAAGATCAATTATTAATTATAGAATTTTCCAAAAATCGGTTTTAAATACAAATTCATTACGTCTGTGTCAAAGGAATCAAAGACGTGTTGAGCCCAGAAAAAGTAAGTGAAGTAGTTGTCAGAAGAGCAAAGCAGCTCCACGTTTGTTTTAACCCAGTTGGTCTGGAGAGGCAGCTTAGCCCGTTAGACATCTGGAGGCCGGAGTTCCTGTTTAAGAGGCATTGCAGTTAGTGTTTTTTGGCTCATACATTTTCACCTGATTGCTAAGAAAAGGGTAAATGCTGGCGGGGACTAGGGCTGTCGCTCGGTGGTGGAGTACTTGCCCAGGGTGCACAAGGCCCTGGGCTTGAGGACCGCCAAAAAATAACTAGTGAGAAATTAACCACTCATCGTGCAGATGTTTTATGTGTACATATTTAAAGAGGCTTGAGGAATAGGAGTAAAAGCAGAAAAGTAGCTGAAGAAATAGCTAAAATCTCCTTGTTACCGGGCCAGGCAGTGAGTCTGGTGTGTTACCCAAAGAGAATGCGCTCAGATGTGTGGAGGTTTTTAATGAAAGAAAACCAAAATCAAGCACTTCCGCGAGCCGGATGTGGTACAGTCACGTTTTAGCACGCATGAGACCTGGAGTTCAATCCCCACCACCACCAGAGAAGGTTCTCCTAAATAGGCAGCGGGAAAGCTAACAGGTGAGCGCAATGGTGCGTGAGCTGCAGCGGTGACTGATGCATACACCTGGCCCTGGCGAGGGCCGCGTGCGCGTCTCGCCTTGACCCCTTTCCTCGTCCTAACAGTGATAAGCAGATAAACAGTGGAGCCTGGATAATCAGGGAGCTCTACGGCAGAACAGTGTGAGCGGACTGCTGCTCTGATGAGAGTAGATCTCGCCAGTAGGCAGCACTTCAGCTGAGGGAGGCGGAATAAGAAACAGCCCTGCGAAGAGCAGCAAGCCCGAGCATGGTGCCTCCTGGGGAAAGGCCCTGCTCGGAGGAGACGCGGTGGGTGAGCAGGGAAAGGGGCGGCCCGCACGCCAGGCCTTTGGCCCAGTGTCAGACGCTGGGGTCTCGATGTAGAATGAAGTGAGGAACCTCAGTTTAAGCACAGGAGAGGCGTAGTCTGGCTGGTGTTTTTGAAGTCTTGTTCTGGCTTCTATTTGGAAAGCAGGGACAGGAGAAGATGCCTGGCAGTGGTACTGGTCGGTGCCTTTCGCCACAGTGGTGGCAGAGGAGCTGACACGAGGGAAAAGACTTCCGTACAGTTGACAGGAAGAATGACAGGAGACGAGGTGCCAGCTTGGGATGTGATCCATCCCCACCAAACCTCGGCGCTGGAATTTGCCTGCCAGGCGGAGTGACAGAAGGCGGGGGATTTTTGTCTTTCTTGAGACTGGACTCTCCCAAGAACAGATTAGTCCTCGGAGAGCAGGTTATTACAACTCAGGTCAGCCCACGGCCCCTCCTCCTCCTTGTGTTCTGTTTGCCCTTCCATTTTTCCACCATCTCATGAAGGAGCCACCTGATCTTGAACGTGTGACCTTCAGATCCACAAGCCTAAATAAAACTCTTCTCTTTATAAACGCCGGTCCCAAGTATTCACTTAGAACAACCGGAAATGGACTAAGACGTGGGGTGCAAAGGAAAAGGAGGAACCAGCCCTAATCCCAAGGGCTCTGACTAGAACATTGGGCTGAAGGTGATGGCATTTTTCTGAGAGGGGAAAGACTGAAAAGAACAGGAAAGGAAATCAAGATTTTAGACTTGGGTAGGAAAACTTGAGATTTCAGTGACTTACCCAAAATAAAGATGTCAAGAGACAGTTAAAAGTTCTTAAAAGTTATTTGGGCTAGGGGAAAAAATGGGAGATAAAGCTCATGTTGGCATTTAAACATTAGAATGGATAGTTACCTAGCAAGAAAAGGCGCACAGCTTTGCTGGAGGTGGGAGGGTTTATCAACTCCAAGTTGGGAAAAAGTAGGAACAGGTTTAAAAGGCGTGGCAGGTTTGGGGAACAAGAAGAACAAAAACACCGAAAGAAGGCTTTGTGAGCTATGTGAGCTCCTGCCAAGAAATTGGATAAGATAACCAAAAACTCATGCTTGTTTTGACAGCACAAATACAAAGATAACAAAAACTGTTCTTACATACTATATTATGAGTGGTAACTGCCAACCTAAGTAATACTCAAGGAGCAGTTCACCAAAGATTAAGGACACGTACACACCTGGGAAGAGCCATGGATTGATGTGGGTGCATGTGTGGCCTAGTAAAGGTATGGCTCAGAGCTAAAATACCCCCCCAAGTCTGATGTGCTCAGAAGTGGGACCCCGAGGTCTCTAACTTCATCACTGAGTTCATCCATTGTTGAGATGATCATTTGATGGCATCCCTAGGAGTGATGGAAGCAGGAGGTGCAAGGGGCCTAGTCGAAGGAGAGTGGGTCATGGGGCTCCATGTCTGATCCCCAATCCCTTGCTCTCAGCTCTTTTTCCTGTCTGCTCCTGGCTGCCACAAATGAGCTGCTTTCCTCCACCACATCCTCCCATGGTGTATCTACCTCACCACGGGCCTAAAAGCAATGGAGTCAGCCCACTGTGGCCTGCAACCTGAATCCACAGGCCAAAATAAACCCTCCCCATTGAAGCTGATATTTTCAAGTATTTTGTCACAGCTACGCAAAGCTGCCTGACACAGTAAGCTAGACACTTCAACCAAAGGTGGAGGCGAGGGCAAGACTTTAAAAGTAAAACTGAGAATTACACAAACGATTTTGAAATAATAACCCTTGGCCACAGGATTAATAACAGGGGAGACACCAGTCCAAGGTTGAGCAGACAGGTACGAGGCAGATGCTTCCCCAGAAGTGTTTTCTGTGTGGCCATTGGCAGTCTTTGTGAGAGTTACTGTCAGTCATGTGCAAATGTTCTTCCTTCATATTTTTTCTGTTATTGTGGTTAAAGTTGACACAAGCATCTCCATTTTGATTCTGGCAACTTTCACACAATCTTATCAGAAAGCTTAGTATGGGTATTTAATGTAAATTTATACTGTTCTAACTGATTTTTTAAGATAAAGTACAAATCTCATACAACAGAACTTAATACCTAGCAATAGAATTATTATGAGATTTCCTAATTGATTGTTATTCAATTGTGTTCAAGCTCTAGTACAAACCAAAGATGACTTGTGTTTTCTGCATCACAGATTTTCTTGCCCGGTTGAGGCTCAAGTTTAATATGTAGAATTCTTTGGTGAAATCGTCTCACCCTGTATTTATGAACTTTTAATCAAATAAAGAAAATGAACTTTTCCAAATTAAAAGCGGCCCGTCACCCCCCCGCCCCTTTCAAAAAAATCTATGAAAATGTCAGTGATGATTTTGGAACCAGAGGAGCAGCTGGAAAGCCCCTACTCATAAGGTGTGTGTAAGTAGTGGGAAATTGACATCAACCCCAATTTCCTGTGTCAGGAGGTAACAGGAACTTCAAAATGAGCTGTAGCGATTTCTGCTATTTTGAGGAAGAAATGGATTCTTTGAGAATCTGGTGGCAGGCATAGACTTTCCTCAGAACAATTTTATATACAATTTAAGGGGTTCATTGGGCTCAGATTGGGAACCCCTGTTTTTTTCTTTTAATTGGCTTTGCTTTGGTGGCAGTGGTATTGTTGAGGGTGTTTGTTTGCTTTTGTTTTGCAGTACTAAGGATTGAACCCAGTGCCTTCCTACTGAGCTACATCTCTAGCAGCCCTCGCCCCCCTTTTCTTTTTACTCTTTTGAGACAGGGTCTCACTGTAAAGTCTGTAAAGTTGCCCAGGCCGGGTTCCGACTTGTGATCCTCCTGGCTCAGCCTCCCGGAGTGCTAGGATTACAGGGCCCTGAGTTGAAGCCATGTCCGATAAGATTAGAAGCCCAGGCTTCTACAGTCATAGGAATGGAGCCATTTTATAACCCATAATGAACTTCAGAAAAAGAAACTCCCTGCTCTCCTCTAAGCTACAGCTTCTAGATTCCTAGATTCTCCAGGAACCAGGAACCACATTCTTCACATCAGGGCTATTTGTATAAATTCATTGACAGTACATCCCTAATAGGATAATTTGCCAGCTCTCGTAAACAAAGTTAATATAAACTGTATTAGAATTCAACTGGAAAAGCACATCTGTGTGAGGGAAGTCTGTGCACATACACACATAGGTGTACACAGAAAACCCTTCACTGCAGGGGTTCATCACAGGGGATGGACTCACACAGTCAAGAGGGCTGGCCAAGCAGGTGGGAGTTCCTTAGGCCAGCATTGGGAAGAACAGCAGGGATTTCTTCCCTTAGGAAACCTTCAGCCCTGCTGTCAGGATGGCCTCCCTCCCTAAAGTTAACTGAGAGGGACTGAACTGCACCTGCCGAGACCTCTCCACAGCAGGACTTCAGCTAATGTTTGGCCGAGAAAATGGAGACCATAGAGTGGACAAACCAGAAGCCACTGCCCAAGTGGGCTGTGGTAGCATGAGTCTGTAATCCCATCACCATGGCAGGATGAGGCAGAAGGGTTGCAAGTTTGAGACCAGCTTGGGCAGTTTAGTGTCTTAGCAAGACTCTGTCTAAAAATAAAAGGTGGGCTGGGGATGTAGCTTATAGCAAAGACCCTGAGTTCAGTCTCCAGTACGACTGAATAGATAGATAGATAGACAGACAGACAGACAGTTAAAGCTGAAGCTGGTTCTGGTGATGGATCGCAGAAGGTATGTGTTGGAGAGTATACACTGTGACTGAGGTAACATTAATTCAGGTTGTTTTTACAGGAACAAACGGGTTTTCTTGTTTCTTTGTGTTTTGTCTCGTTTAGTTTTTGTGATGAGGCCTCGCTAAGTGGCCCAGGCTGGCCCTGAGCTTGCCATCCTCCTGCCTTAGCCTTCGAGGAGCTGGGACACAGGCTATACCAGCTTGAATATCTTAGGTTTGACTAAAAGTGATATTATACAGTTCCGTGTCACCTTTCTTTCACCAGACTTGGTTTGGAATTTTTCTGAAATTCAGATGTCAGCCTTGGAAAGCCACAGTGTCCTAATGCCAGTCTAATGGAGTTTGAGGCCCCTCAGAGGCTGGAGAGCAGACCCCTCTGATGGGCATGCGAGGTCTTCCAGTGTACCCCCCCGCTATGTCTCGGTGGCAAACATCACCCCACCAGCACCTGTGCCCCGCCGGCCAGCCTTGTGAGGACAAGGCAAATGAACTTTCTCCTTCTCATTGGTCCCTCTGGCTGTGTGTGCACCCTCCCTCCCCTCTGGCCCCTCCCACTTGCCCAGCCTCTGGGTACGGAAAGCCACCTTCAATATGCAGCTCAAGTGGCAATGTCCCTGGTGAAGCCATCATCACTGGAATTTTTGTTTGACCTGTCTGTCTACCAGTCTGCTCCAGAATTCTTTTTCAGAGTTCTTTGGAGAGATGTATACTGTTCTGCCTCTGTTGTAATTGATCATTTATCAATTCCAGTCCAATCCCCTAAGAAAATTTCTCTGTGATATCTTGTGCTTGTTATTTCCTTTGTAAACTATGAAACTATTTATGCCTGAGAGATTTAGGATCGAGTAAAACACAACCATTGGCTGGTGCTTTGTGTTCCAAGTGACACCATAGTTGCTGCATAGCTCGTCAACAACATCTACTCTGCTTTTCATTTTGTTGTAAAATGTGACCATTTCTGGCTTCATTTGGGTTGAGGATTCACTATCAGTGTTTTGTTTTTTTTTTTTTTTTTTGGTTTTTTGAGACAGGGTCTCACTGTATAGTCCAGGCTTGCCTTGAACTGACAGTGTAGCACAGGCTCGCAGGACCCTCCTGCTTCAGCCTCCCGAGGGACTATAGGTGTGCACCACTACACCCAGCTTCACTATCAATCTTATCATCATGGTGTAACATTGACAGTATCAATACTACTGTTTTTCTTTGCCATATATGAGGCCAATGTTATGTCCTTCTAAAATCCAAAGATTGTACTATACATTTCTCTATTGTGAACCTACAGAATTTGGGGGGGACTCTTACTTTGTTCTTGTGAACAGTTCCTGTGGTAGTCAACTGGTGTGGGTTTTTTAGCAAAGGCAACATCAGTGGGTAACTAGTGGACCAATTGTCGAATGTGACATTTGGGTTACTTTTTGAAACAGGTGCAACAAGTCTGTTCATGTCATACGGTTTATTACTGCATGAATAAAGACCTGGTAGCTGAGTTCCAGGACAGATTTTTAAATTCCAGGTGTGAAATGTCTTTGCATCAAACAGGGCATGTATTTTTATACCATATTTGGAAGGTGTATTTGGCATAGATCACTGAAAGCTACAACAACCACAAATGATGAAGTTGTTCATCAGTTGTCATGTATTCAGATGGTGTATAAATTGCTTAACAATTTGAGACTAAGCTTTCAAAAAATGAGCAAATAGCCTATTTTTTAGTAGTGAGATTTTTTTCTTTCTTGGCGAGTCTTTTTATTGTCAAAACATAGTCAATTTTGAAGGAAACCAAATCTCTTCAGTATCATTATTGTTCTAAAAATCTCAATGCCACATCTGTCTCTTCTCCATAAACCTTTGGATTCCGATGATTAGAATGATGAAGTCCTGCTATGAAGGCTTTCATTTCAGATAGTGAGGTGTCATGATAAATATATTTTTGAGTATTACTATTGATGCATATAGAGTGTTTTACTTGTATTTCATTATTAGTATATTTCAAAATATCTGTAGCATATCACCTGTTACAAACAATGTCCAACACAGAATCACAGTGTTGGCATTCCATCCAATAGGTTTCACCCCTGGCAAGAACCTAAAAACATTTTCTGACCTAGTTCTAACAGATCATTCAGGTATACATGACCATTTTGTAGCATTTTGACTAGTCAAATATTTATTTACATTACTGTTTTCTTCCTCATCTGAATCAAAGTCTTCCTTCTGTACTTCCCTATCTGTCATTTCTTGCTGGCTTCTTTGATTTCCATGATCCCAACCATTGTCGGTGGCTGAGTCACCTGATGTCTCACTCTTTGAGTCCTTCTGAGAAGTGAGATGGGTTGGTTCACTCTGGTTGCCCGGTAGCCTTCCTAGAGGGCATCCGTCCACTGCCTCTGGCCAGGGAGAAGGCCCCAAAGTGAGCACCCAGACTTCCACAACCACCTCTCTGTTGTCCTGGTCCTGCAGTTCAGTGACAACACTCACAGTTCCAGCTGTATTGTTATCACAGGCCCTCGATTAAGCTTTTGGCTTAATAGGGCCCCTTTCATTAAAGCAGTAGTGAAGGGCACAGTGCCCTCGTGTTCTTGGTCAAATTGCATTCTGACTGAATTGATTACTCAACACTCAGTATGCTTTGAGGAAAACAGCTACAAATATAAAAGAAAAAAGTTAAAAACCTGAAAGCTTGGGGCCAGGGATTTAGCTCAGTGGTGCTGTGGCCTGCTTCGCAAGCGCAAGGACCCGAGTTTGATCCCCAGTACCAAAAAAAGAAAGAAAACCCTGAAAGCTCATGTGTGATACTGGTAGATACACTTTTCGGTCACTGTCCTCTGCCCTGGGGTGTGACCACACTTCATACAGTGGCTGCTGGGCCTGAGCACCGGGAGCAGTAAAACGTGTTAGAATTTCCTCTTGGTTTTGAGTCTTGCATTACAATTTCTTTCTTCTGATTTTTCCTTTTCCTACTTCTTTGATTCCCTTAGTTTAAGCCTGTGAAATTCCTGGAGAAGTAAGAGCCCTTGCCCTCAAGATCTACAGTATGATGGTGAAACAGGAGCACATATATGCTTGTAGAATGCCGAAGGAAAGACAATGTGGATAAACTCGTGTGGTAGTGAAATAGTCAATGAAGATGTACTTTCATTCATAAATAGTGTTTTGTTTTGTTTTTGTGTTTGCGGTGCTGGGGATTGAACTTAGCCCTGGGCTGCATTCCCAGCTCCTTTTATTTTGAGACAGGGTTGTGCTGAGTTGCCCAGGCTGGCCGTGAATTTGCCATCCTCCTGCCTGAGCCTTCCAAGTAGCTGGGATTATAGGTGTGCCCCCCACCCCGGCTGTAATGGTTGATTGAATGGGTATAATGTATAGAAAGTGAAATTTTATAAACTCAAAGTTGTCTTAATAAAACATATTGAGCTTACGAGAAAAGGAATGTAGAGTTTACAAAGCTCTTCCCTCTGTTCCATTAAGCAAATACCCCACATGATCAGTCCTGGATGCACTTTGTTGCATACCTCCTTTCTTTCATGCCTGCCAACTCCACAGACACTGGCATGCCTTTGATAAGTGAGGAAAGAGGACTTGTTGAAGGAATTTCACTTTCTATGTTGGACATCCCTGACTTGGACAGAAATGGTTATTGGTTGTGGTTGGGAGAATCAGGGCACAATAGTGTCCTTTGTGCATAACCTGCAGTGCAGTGGTCTGTGAGGGAGGCCCGCGTGCCAAGCTGTGGAAGGCTTTGGCACCTGCCTTCATATCCACCTTTGCGTGCAGTTCCCAGGTGCCCAACTGCTAAGGAGTTCAGCCAACAGTTTTTCTAAGCAGGTACAGGCTCATCTTCCTCTTGATGCCATGATTTCTTGGGCAAGAACAAGCTAGTACTTAATCTCATTGAGTTCCTCTGGCCACATCACTGCGAACATCGGACTAATAGGCAGGGCTCATTACTGACACCCCCTGCCCCTACCCCTAAACAAGAAAGGTGAGAGGAAACAGAGGGCAAGGAAAAGGACATGTGTTATATATGTACACCTTTACACACACGCACATGCACACACACGCATGCACACATACACACACATTTGCAAACGTTATGTTAAAATTGATTTGCTTTGGTATGCCAGGCAACACCTGAATTTGGAATAAGGAACCATGCAGGCCAGGAACACCAAGGAAGAATAACCACCAAAGGCCATGCCCAGTTTGAGTTGAGGGATCCCAGGGAATGAGTAGATTTTGGTGGCGACTTCTCAGTGCAGTCATAGAGCAAGATAAATAGTAGCAAAGTGAGGCAAAGATTTGGGTTTGCTTCACACCATCATCCAGCTTTGAAAGATTCCCTAAAGGAATTGCCAGGCTTCTGCTTTCTTCTTTCTTACTTGTCCATTCCCTTTACTTTCCTCCCCTTTCCCTCATGAGAAGTCACCTTGCTCAGTCACAGTTTATTAGCAGGGCCTCAGAAAGGAGGTAGGATAGTACCCAGCATTATGCTTTTATTCTTACCTGGGAAGAACTAGACAGCCTTCAATGCTGACAAATTGTTTTGAAGAACAAAAGTGTTGCACAGATGCCTCATCATGACATTATCACTTTTGGGGATGTTTACTCTCTGGCAAAAAGCATGTATCTCCACACAGTGAAAGCCCAAACTCCTAAAGCTAGACTTTATCTCTATCTTCATGTTACAAGAGAAGCAGAGCCTGCTGTGCGTGGATTGGTGAGGCTGAGGGCGTTGTAGGTCTTAGGGGTTGGTGTGGGGGGTGGTTTTGTTTTTGTGCAGAATCAGATCCAGGGCCTCAGGAACGCTAAGTACACCTCCAGTCCTCTTCTTAAAAAGTGGTCACCCAGGGCCGGAAATTTAGCTCAGTGGTTTCGTCGCCTGCTGCGCAAGTGTGAGGACCCGAGTTCAATCCCCAGTACAAAAAAAAAAGTGCTCACCCAAAGAAAGACGTCACTGGGTAGAAACAAAAGAAGAAGAGGTGGCAAAGGATATGCTCAGATACCCTTGAAGAGAGGCTGACACTGCAAGGGACTTTAGAGTTGGAAGAATTAAAAGAGTAGGGAAGGCTATAAGGTACTTAAAATCTAGTCCAATGTGGAGGGATCTCAGGTACTTCTTTCAGTAAACCAGAAAGGTGTGGAGAATGAAGAGGTAGAAAGGTGTCAGATGGCTGCCTTCTGTCACCACTGGCTGCCATAGAGTTGCCTTTTCTGCAGTCAAAATGAGAAGCCCTGGAACCCTGAGCCTCAGAAAAGGAGAGACAAAGACCCCAGGAAAGGCTGTGCTCACTTCTGGATTCTGCATGCAGAGAACAGAACCCCGGCAGAACTGGAATCATGGAAAGAAATGTGGCCAATGAGTTAAGGAGCTTTGATCACAAGCAACAGGTGCTCAGCTGCCCACCTGACCCCCAGCGTCACCCCAGGGGGCTCATGGGGACACCTCCTCCTGCCCATCGCTGTTTCTTTCTGGAGAGTGACCTCCAGACCCGTGATCCATGTCTACCCTACCATCTCGGTTTCTTGTACAAATCCAGCCTCAATGGAGGTGCTTGGCACACACCGGTGAGTATTTGACAAATACTTATTGAATCTTAATGTAAACAAGTCAGAGTACAAATGAGAGAATTCTGATTTAAATTTTTGTCTTGTTTTGCAGTGTTGATGATCCAAACAAGGGCCTTACTCATGGTAGGCAAGCACTCCACCAATGAGCTATATCCCCTGGTCCCTGATTTAAAATTTTAAAAATATGTGGTAACCAGGTATTAATCCAATGTCATTGTGGTCTGGACTTGGGTTTTGCTGGTGCTCACTGTCAGGGGCTGTGTCATCTGCCAAGCAGCCAGGAGCCTTCACTGAGCCCCTTTTGTGAACCTGGTGTATGGTGTCCTCGTCAAAGGAAGGAAGGCTTCATGGAGTTTCAGGGGGCTATAGTATCTCAAAGGCAAGCTAATGCTATAGTTTGCATCTGGAAAATCCCCCAAAGGCCGGGGTGTTAGAGGCTCAGTACCCAACATAGCACTCTTGGAGGAGATGGAAACCTTAAGAGGTGGGACCTGGGGGAGGCTTTTGGGTTACTGGGGCTGTGCCCTGAAAGGGGACTGAGGCCTCCCAGACTCCTCCCCTCTCTCCATCATGTTCTAGCCATGACATGAGTTGTTTTGCTTCTCCACACATTTCCACCATGGTGAGCTGCCTTACCACAAGCC
This sequence comes from Heterocephalus glaber, assembly GCF_000247695.1. The sequence continues at coordinate 4,996,128 of NW_004624805.1, forward strand.
CCAAAGCAATGGGGTCAATAGATCACTGACTGAAACATCAGAAACCGTGAGCCAGAATGAACCTTTCCTAGGGCTGGGGATGTAGCTCAGTGGCACTGCACCTGCCTTGCAAGCACAAGGTCCTGAGTTCAATCCCTGGTACCACCAAAAAAAAAACAAACCCAAAAAACAAAATGAGCCTTTCCTTTTAGAGGGTTATTATCTTGGTATTTGTTATGGTAACAGAATCCTGGTTAGCACAGCGAGTTGGGCTGGGTGGGGGTTGTTTCCTGCAAGGCTGAGCTGGGTAAGATGGAGAATCTCAAAAGAAGCCTGGAGCTTCACTCGCTAGTCCTCACCCCCACCCAGCCACAGACCCTCAGCTTTGACTTCACAGCTACACAAAATGCAGAACTTAACACCTCTCCTGACCAGAGTGATTAACATCTGAAGTGAGTACTAAGATCTATGGTTGAGGCTGTGGGACTCGGAACTAAGGTCAATTGTGTGATATTATGCACAAATAAATGGAGCAACTTGGCCTTCATGAGTCAGACTCACGGACACAGCACTGTTTACTTCTTTCTCAAGAAAGGCAAAGAGAAATCCGTGGGCGCGTGTTGGTCAAACCCCAGGTTCCCTTTCAGGCTGTCTGAAGCAATTCACCCGTGACCACATCAGGAAACATGCTCTTACCTTTTAAACCATATAAAGATAGGACAGTGCAACATAATCTTGGGCCTGGACCTAGAAAGTTTTTTCTTCTCAAATAAAAGAAGGAAATTGTCACTTAAAAATATTTTCTGGCGAAATGTCAAATTTCTTCCTCAAAATTTTCTTCCTATTTTATGATTGCTGACTTTGGGGTGGAGAAATGGCAACTCATATTTATTAACCCTTAGGTTCAATGAAAAATGTGTCATAAACTGGTTTTTCATCTGTTTGGGTTTTTTGCAGTACAGGCTACTGAATTCAGGGGTGCTCTACCACCAAACTACATCCCTCACCTTTTAAATTTAAATTTATTTTATTTTGATGCACGGTCTCGCTAAGTTACCCAGGCTGGGCTCAAGCTTGCAATCCTCTTACATCCGCCTCTCAAGTAGCTAAGATTACAGGTGTGCAGCACTGCACCTGGCTTGTTGACTGTTTTTTTTATTTTTCAATTAGGAGATGGAAGCACAAGTTGTTTTCTTAAAACAGTTAAAAATTATCCGAATATTGTGCTTCACAAAATGTACATGGTGGAAAAGATTGGGCTTCTGCTTCTCCCAAGCTGCTAAGAAATCCACCACTGTGGTTGCAGTATGGAGATACCTCAAAGAACTAGGGCTAGAGTTCCCATTTGACCCAGCTATTCCTCTGCTGGGTATCTTCCCAAAATAATTAAAAACACCCTACCACAGCACCCATGTTCATAGCAGCACAGTTTGTAATAGCTAAAGCTTGGAAACAGCCCAAGTGCCCATCAACTGGAAACTGGATAAAGAAGATGTGGTT
>NW_004624805.1:5006396-5046736 GCF_000247695.1 Heterocephalus glaber
AATAGTTTTTTTATGTCATCTGCACTCTTTCCTGTTTCTTTGTTGACTCCAGTCAGTCTTATGTTATTCTTTGTATCATCTAGCAGCTGCTGGATTGATTTCTTGTGGTCCCTTATAATTTTAAAGCAATTTTTCTTTTCCTGGTCACTTATTGCAATCTTATCTTCTATATCTGAAATTCTGTCTTCACATTGGCTCATTCTTCTGCATAGACTTTCAATGAAGTTTCTAATCTCCTGGAAATCTGCATCTGTTTTATGGATTCCATTTGTTTCCTATGTTGGAATTCCATCATGTTCCTCAATTCCTCTATTTTTTTATCTGTGTCCTCTCAAGATTTATTAATCATGTCTTGCACTATGGGCACAATCTCTGCAGTTATCTGAGAAATTATTTTTATTTCATTTTTTCCTGATCCTCTTTTGTTGCCAGTTGGGGGAGTCCAGGTGGTTGAGTATCATAGTGTTCCATCTCATTTCCCTTTGGGATTGCTGTAGGTGGTCTGGAAGTGTGGTCTTGAGACTTGTTTAAGTGTCTTCTCATTTTGACGAGGGAGGGTGCTGCTGGTGCCTGCACAGCTCACCTCCTGTGTGCTGGCAGGGGTGGTACAGCAGCCCAGAAGCCTCCCCTTGTGTGCTGGGAGCGGCTCACCTCCTGTGTCAGTTTTTTTTTTTCATCATTTTCATTGAATGATATTGGATTATTTAGAATTTTTGTATCTTCTTGATTCAGCTTTGGTAAGTCAAATATATCTAAGAACATGTCCATTTCTTCTGAATTTTCCAGCTTATTGAGAACACAAGTTCTCAAAGTGGTCATGGATGATCTTCTGGATTTCTGTAGGATCTATTTTAATTTCACCCTTTTCACTCCTAGTTACATGGACTTGGGTTTTTTCTTTCCTTTTTAAAAAATAATTTTGGCAAAGAGTTTGTCTATTTTATTTAATCTTTCAAAGAACCAACTCTTTGATTCATTGATTCTTTGTATTGAAATTTCTCAATTGGATTAATTTCTGCTCTGATGTTTTTTATTGAATAACTTTATTATCAAACATACACAAATACAAAAAATTAAAATCACTCAAAGAAGAACAATGCCAGGGGAAAAAAACTACAATAATATTCAACTACAGTAGAACTCAACCAAAACAGAACTGAAAAGCACTTAAACATTTTTCCGTATAATTTAAAAAAGCATCTCAAGCACCAAGAAGACACCAGAGGATGTGATTTGTTTCAGAAAGGTCCCCAAAACCAACATTGAACAAATAATGGTCTGGAAAAACAAAATTCCAGTTAGCAGACTTGACATAAGCCAAACTTCTCCCTAATTGAAATTTCGATAAATAGGACACATATGTGTAAATACTGAATAGTTTCTCTAGTGTGAGAAACTAAAAGTGTAATTAAGGATGCTCACGGATGAAACTGCCTAATAACATATTTCTTGGATTGTGTTTCCATCGCATGTCATATGACTGTATCAAAATCTGCTCTGATTTTTATAATTTCCTTCCTCATATGAGCTTTGAGTTTAACTTGCTCTTCTTTTTCCAGAAGCTTGAGGTTCAACATTAGATAATTTATTTGAACTTGCTATTTTTCTGATGTGGAAATTCATCACTATAAATTTCCCTCATAGGACTGATTTCACTGTGTCCCATGAATTCCAGAATGTCGTAATGGCATTATTGTTTAATTGTAGACTCTGTCCAATTTCTTCTTTAATTTCATTTTAGTTGATTGTTCAGGAGGGTATTATTTAATTTCCATGTGTTTATGTGGTTTCTTTTGTCATTAATTTCTGATTTCAATGTAGTATAATCTGATAATATGCATAGGGTAATTTCATTTCCTTTGGATTTACTTAAACATGTTCTATGAGGTAGTATATGGTCTATTTTGGAGAATGACCCATGTGCTGCTGAGAAGAATGTGTATCCTGTTGTTTTGGGGTAGAACACTATCTACTAAGTACATTGGTTCTAAGGTTTGGGTCAGTGTATTTCTTTGTTGAGTTTTGTTGTTTGTTTAGTTGATTTATTTGTGACAGTGGGGTATTGAGGTCCCACATTACAATTGTATTGGTGTTTATCTTATTTTTCATATCCATTATTGTTTATTTTTTATAGTTGTGTGTGCCAGTATTTAGTGCATATATATTTATGATTATTATCTCTTCCTATTGGATTGTTCCCTTAACAAGTATGGAGTGACATTCTTTGTCTCTCTTGACCAGTCTTGGCTTGAAATCCACTTTGTCTGCAAATAGGATAGTTATCCCTACTTTTTTCCAGGTTCCTGTCTCATGGAGTATTGCTTTCTATCCTTTGACTTTCAGTTTGTGAATTTCTTTTTGAGTTAAATGTGTTTCTTATATGTAGCATATTGTTGAGCTTATTTCTTGATCCATCCTGCCAATCTGTTTATTTTGATTGGTGAATTGAGACCATTTACATTGATGGTTATCACAGATAGATATTGACTTATCCTTGTCATTATATTATTTTCCTGTTGTTGGTTCCCTTTCTTTCCCTTCCATTTAATTGCTTGCCTTGTCTGGTGGATTCATTCTATTGGTATTCTTGGAATTGTTGTATTCATTGTCTTTTTGTTGAATATCCTTCAGAACTTTTTGGAGTGCTGGTTTGGTGGTCATGAATTTCTTCAGGTGTTCTTTTTCATGGAAGTATCTAATTTCTCCATCAGTTTTGAAAAATAATTTTGCAGAGTACATCAGTTTGGATTGGAGATTGTTTTCCTTTAGGGTCTGAGATATTTCACTCCAAGCTCTCTTTGAGTTAAGTGTTCATGCTAAGTCTGCTGTAATTCTGATGGGTTTTCCTTTTTAGGAGATTTGTTTCTTTTCTCTAACAGTTTTTAATATTCTGTTCTAGTGTTGAATCTCTGGAATCTTTACTATTATATGCCTTGGTATAGCTTTTTTTCTGATCATGGCTCTTTGGAGTTCTATATGCCTCACTTACCTGTATGTCAGATTCTTTTTCCATGCTTGGAAAGTTTTCTGCTATTACTTCTGGGAACAGGTTTTTTTTTAATGCCCTTTGATCTATCTTCTTATTTTTCATTGATTCCAATTAATCTTATATTAGTCTTCCTTGCATTGTCTAGCAGCTATTGCATTGATTTTTCATGGTTCCTTGGTATTATTAGAAAGTCTTGCATTTGATGATCAACAATCACAACCCTGTCTTCTAGATCTGATATTCTTTCTTCCTATTGTTTAATTCTGCTGTGTATACTTTCATTATAGGTTTTTTTTTTTTTTTTGTACCGGGGATCGAACTCGGGTCTTTGCGCTTGTGTAGCAGGCAGTGAAACCACTGAGCTAAATCCCCGGCCCTCATTATAGTTTTTAATCTGGATTTCAATTTGAGTCTGTTTTATGGAATCTAGTTCTTTTCTGTGTTGGGCATTGATGGTTTCCATGTATTTCCTAAGCTCCTCCCCCTTTTTATCTATATCTACTGTAGATTCACTAATCATTTTCTTCATTATAGTTATCATTTCTTTAATTATCTGTGTAATTATTTCTGTTTTTGTTTTGTCAAGTGAATTTTCATTTGTTTCTTTACTTCTGCTGCTACCATTTCAGGAAATTCAGCTGGTTGGGTTTTGATTTCTTTCACCTCAGTGGCCCCTGGGATTTGTTTGGGTGTGTTGGGGATTATGGGTTGTATTTTGCTTCCATGTTCTCTCTCTCTCTCTCTGGTTTATTTCTTCTTCTGCACTGAGGCTTGTAAGTTGCTAATGTTAGGTAGATTTATTACCAGTATTGAGATCTTTTTAAGGAAATGACTACTTTTCAGATATGTCTTCTAGGCATAGCTGGCTTTTGGCTTTTGAGTCTGTCCCAGAATCCTGCCTCTTCAATTTATTAGGGATAAAAAGTTTCAGCCTGTTTGGCCTAGCACCCAGTTCTTTGGTACTGGACTATAGTCTTATTTATGACCCCTAGACCGTCTAGGTATTGACACACAAGGAAGGTCAACAACTATGTCAGCTTGGCGAACATAGTACAATCAGTAATAACAATAGCATGAGACTGGAAAATGACAAACTGTGATAACAAATAATTTTCCTCCTTTTACCATAGGTACAAGATCTGTAGTTACATAACACATTCTAGGATGAATCAAAAAAACATATACAATAAATATCTACTCAATAGAGCAGTTTTAACCTAAGGAGAAAATTTTTTTTAAAGAGAAGAGGAAAAAATAGAGAAATACAGAGGAAAAAGAGAATAGAAGCAAGGCTGAAAGAAAAAGGAAGATTACCCACGCTTCAGAAAACTAGTGAACAAGACGAGGTAAGGAAAAAGGAAAAAACAAAAACAAGATCAAAACAAAATAAAAACATTCACAATGTTCACACTTATCAAAAACAAATAATAAAAAACAAAGGAACAAAAATAATGAAAAAATCCTGCCAAAAGTAGAGAAGAAAAAAAAATAAGAAATTTCTCTGTGATTTCAAGCCTGTGGTTATCTTCTGGAGCCTACAGTTTTGTGGCAGTGTCCAATTCAAGGTGTGAGTCTGCTCTCACTGGTAGACAAAGCAGGCAGTCAGAGCCCAGAACTATGCTGGATAATTGCCAGCAAGCCAGTAGCAGGTTAGGGTGGGGTGCCAGTTCTGGTCCTTTCAAGTCCACAGAACTTCAAGCTGAACCTGGCCTCTGGTCATGGGGTTAGGGCTTGAGTCACTTAGCTTATAACACTCTGGGTGTCTTACCAGCCTGACCATGGCTCCCTGACCATGAATGTCTCCCATGGTTGTCCCTCACCCAGTCACTGTGGGAGTTTAACTTGGGAGCCCTGGGATGAAGCCAACCCATGGCTACTCTGAGTCCCAGGTTCAGTTGGCCCCTCTCCAGAACGGCATCTGACCAAGCACTCTCTTGAGGGCATTCAGCAGTTGCTTGGACTGGGGTCACTCACCGCCTTTTTAGCAAACAGCATCCACTGCTCTACCCACTGGTGTGTTTCTCCCTGAAGACCTTTGGAGTCACCACTTTCACTGTGTCTTTGTAGAGCTGATCTTCCTTTCTCCCACCATGAGAGAGAAGAGAGGAGAAAGGGCAGATTGCGCTTTTCTTTTTCTGTGTTGTGGTCTGTCTCTTCAGTGGTTCTGCAGGTTTCAATTTTCCCTTCAGGTCCTTCCTGGGTACCAGGGATCCACCTTCTTCCTTCTTTTATTCCCCAAGCTGTTATTTTCAGTGTCTGGATTCCAAATCTTAGAGAGGGAGATTTGTTGCTGCCGTGTTTCTGGAAGTCTCTCTTTCTTTCTTCATGTAGGCAACCTGTATTCTCTATTTTTTAATCTGTCCAGAAAAGAGATTATCTATTTGTTAATATTCTTATGCAAATTTGAGCTTCAATTTGTCATCAGTTTTTAGATTTCAGTGATAATCACTGTGACCTTCAATATTTTTCTATTTACTTTGGATTTAATTTGACCTTTTGAAAAGCTTATTAAAAAAGCAGAAAGATAATTGGTTTTCTCTTCATTTCTAATGATAAGTATTAAGGCTATAATTTCAGTTTATTGCTTTGGTTACATCTCACAAATTTGGATGTATTTTCCCCATGTCATTCAGTTCAATTTTTTTTTCTGATTTCTTCTTTCAACAATTTAGAAATTTTTCTTTCTTTCTTTTCTTTCTTTCCTTCCTCCCACCTTCCTCCCTCCCTCCCTTCGTTCCTTCCTTTTTTACTGCTGGGTATCAAACCAGGTCCTAATGCATGGTAGGCACACTGTCTACTACTGAACTACACTCTCAGTCCCTAGAAACACATTGATTAATTTCTAAATATTTGGGAATTTTTCTAAGCACTGTTTAAAAGCACCTTATGCAATGATGGAAATATTCCTGTGTGCTATCCAGCAAAATAGCTACTAGCCCCTTGTGACTACTATACACTTGAAATGTGGCTAACATCACCAAATAACTGAATGTATAATTTTAAGGTGGCCAGAGGTTATCATACTGAACACACAGTTCTATTTTAATTTTTATTAGTACATGTTTGCAGTACACGATTGCATTCATCGTGGGGAGCTGGCGCACGTACCTCACACATCTTTTTTTTTTGGTACTGGGGATCGAACTCAGGATCCTGAGGTTGTGAGGCAGGCGGCAGCACCACTGAGCTCAATCCCCAGCCCCTGAATATGCAGTTCTAGATACCTTCATTGCCATTCTTTCTAATTTATTCTATTATGGTCAGGGAACACATTTTATGTGATTCAATCCTTACACATTTATTAAGATTTGCTTCATTGCTCAATATATTTTGTCTCAGTAAAGTTTCCATGTGCAATTAGAAAATGGAGCCTTCTGAAATTGTGCACAGTGTTCTTGAAATGCTAATTAGGTCAATTAGGTTGAGAGCATTGTTCACATATTTTCCACTTAATCTCTTCTATCAGTTACCAAACAGGGTGTTGACGTTTCCAGAGCTATCATGACTTTCTCCAATTTTCCCTTTAGTTCTGTTAATTTTTACTTCACATTTTGAATTTCTGTTATTTTTTTAAAATTTCTGTTATTATTTACATAAACTTCTAGGGATATCTGATCTTTTTGATGTTTTGATCCTTTATCATTGTGAAATGACCCTCCTCTTTGATAATACTTATGGCTTTGAGTGATACAGTGGTACTTCAGTTCACAAACTTAATTCATTCCATGGGGAAGATGGCCACAGTCACGTTTGTCACCTGATGTGGAGTTCACAAATGGGAAAGTTTGCCAAACGCTTCTATTTGTGAACTGACTTGTTTGTGAACTGAGGCATTACTGTCTTAGCATAGCTCTACCAGTGTTTCCTGACCTTCATTGTTTCTGATGAGAAGTCAGCTATTATTCTTGTTGTTTCCCTTCTTGTAATGTGTCTATTTATTTACTTTGAGACGTTTATTTTGGTGTTCAATAGTTTGGCTATAATAGGCCTGGATTTATTTTTCCTTGCACTTAGACTGCTTGGGGTTCACTGAGCTTCTTAGGTCAATGCATTGCTGTTTCTCAGAAATCAAATTTGGAAAATATTAAATCCATGTTTATTCAGATATACTTATTCCACTATTCTTATTCTCCCTTCTATGACTCCAGTTACATTTATGTTAGCCTACTTGTGACAGTCCCATAAATCAGTGAGTCTCTGTGTAGTTTTTCAGCCTTTGTTCATTTTGTTACTGAGTTAGAAAATTTCTGTTCACCTGTCTTTAACTTCACTGATCTTTCTTTTGCCGTGACCAGTTTCCTACTATCATGTGATGAAATTCTAATTTCTTCCCAGGAGGAAAAGGAAAAGAAAGGGAAGAAGGAAAAAAATGAAAGATAATAAGACAGAAAAGAAAGAGGAGGAGGAGGAGGAAGAGAAGAAGGAGAAAAGGTCTGTTTTGGCTCACAGTTTCCAAGTGTCAGTCCATGGTTACTTGGCCCTATTGCTTTGGGCCTGTGGCAGCACAGCACACCATGATGACAGTACATGGCAGAAGAGAGTGTTTACCTCATGGCAGCAGGAAATAACTGAGAGAAAGTGATGGGGGTCTCAGTATCTCCTTGAAGGGTGCACCTCTAGCAACTTACCTTCCTCCTTCTGGTACCCACATCTTCAAGTTTCTGCCATATCCCAACAGCACCAAGGGCCTGGCCCAAAGCTCTCACACATGGGCCTTTGGGAAACATTTGTCCAAACCCACCCCAGCATCCCTGACCCTCTTGTGGAGCCTCTGTTCCTGTGGTGGCTGTGATTGGTCTTCTGGCCTACAGGTGGGTCTGGGCAAGCAGTCCTAGGTGCACTCAGGAAGGCTTGGCTGACCTGCTTGGGACTGCACCAGAGATTATGGGGTTTTTTGCAGGTAGAAAAAAGAAGAAAATACTTCTCTACCTGGTAGGATGGGAAAGGATTTTGCCCTCTTAAGCCAAATTGTGTGGAACAATTGCAAATACAAAACAGAAACACTGGTTAACAGTTGGGGTAAAAAAAAAAAGTCTTTTTTACGTGGTTCAAAACCACAAAGCTTTGGTGAAACAGAGAAGGTAGGCTTGGCCAGGAGGCAGAGAACATGCCCTCATACATTTGCTGATGTCCTAGGGATTGCCATCCTTAGAGTCTTGTGCTGAGGAATTTTGTTACCTGGGAGACCTGCAAAGCCTGCCTTTTCCTACACCCTAAGGCCTGGGCTCTTCCCCAAGCTTTTAACCACCTTTCTTAATTTGGCCCAATCCCAGCTTTCCAACCTCCTCCCCGAACTGCTGCCAGCTGAACCTGTGCGTCTTCTTCGGCACTACCCGTGCCTCTCCCAGCACATGCCACCCTCTTGCTCAGCCCCAGGCTTCTGCTCAGCCTGTTTTCCTTCCTCACACATCTCTCGATTCCCAGTTCAAACCCGCCCCTCTTCACACCAGATTCCACTTCCCCAGCTCCCCCAGCATCTGTGGGACCTGCCACCAACTTACTAAATCTACACTGCCTTGTGTCTGTTACTAGTAATTAGCTCTCCCCCTAGCTGGTTTGTTCCCTCGGAGAAGGAAGCTTGGGATCAGCCTCCTTGGGATTAAGAGCTGGCCCAGGTCTGCTGGCAGCAAATGCTTCCCACTGTCTGAAGACAACAGAATCACACGTCAATACGCCTCCAGCTGCCTTGCCAGGTGTCCTGAGAGAAAGCGTAACCACAGAAAGAAACGCTTGTTATCCTAAAAGCAGGACAGAGATGAATCCAAAACCAGAAAGCAGTTTGAATGAGGCAGCAATGATACCTAAAAAACATTTGAGTAGCCTACTGGGGGAAGACCCTGAAGAATAATGTAATTGGAAGGAAATAACAGAGATTTAAAAGTCTGTGGAGGAGAGGAAAGGAAAGATGAGGGGTCTTTTAATGCATTTAAGGAGTTTTAATTTTGTAAGATGAAAAGTTCTGGATATCAGTTACACAATCACATGAATATATTTAACAAAACTGAACTATACTCTTAAAAATGGTGAGGATGGTACATTTTATGCTGTGTGGGATTTTTCTTAGTCAAAACAATGTTTTGAAAGTTTATGAAAGGTTAGGAAGGAAAGATGGGAGAAGAGGAACACAAATGTCTGAAAAGTGAAGGCCTAAAAGTGAGTAGGGGTGATAGAGGTACTGTCCTGGCTAGAGTTGTCAGAGCAGTGGAGTACATGTGGGGGTTGGCTAGATAGGCTCACAGGATCAGGGCAGGAGAGGCCATGATGGCTGGCTGCAGGCTGGAGAGCAGGAAGACCCAGTAGTTGCTCTTGCCAAGAAGCTGGAAGCTGCAGAACAAGGTGGACCAAGCATGCAGTCAGGTTGACAGCCAAGATCAGCAGGCACAGGTACCTAGATCTAGCTTACAACCTATAGCAAGAGCACATTTATATTTATATTATATTTATAATATAATTTGTATTCTCCTTCTGTCTCTCTTTTCTTTCATCATTTTAATCTGTAGAACTGTCTAGATGAAACTAAGATGGCCTGAGAGGAGCACGGTTATTTTGGCTGCTCCTTTTTTAAGAGACCAAGGGCTCCCTGCTTTTTCCCTCCAGTATTCCAGGCACCTCAGATAGCTTAGAGTTCCCGATTCTGCCAATGCTAAGTCACTGCTTTGGGCCCAAGGTTAATGGATGGGAGGAGAATTAATTCAGTGATTAATATGCTGGGTCAGAGCCAGGCCTTTGTTTATACTGAACCGTGCTTTGGACTCAGAAGTTTTGCCAAAAAAAAAAAATCCCTCACAAAAGCTGTGATGATGCCATCCAATTCGAGGTTGGGAAAATTACAAAATCAGCTTTTCTGTGTTGTTTCTCAACTCCACCCATGACCATGACCATAGGTTCTTCCCTTTATTCAAACTGCAAACCCTGGGTGTTTGATGAGACTTGGGCATAGGTAATAATAACTAATATTATAATGGCTAACATTTTTATATCATGTTTGACAGTTTGCAAGGCCTTCTAAGTCATCCTACATGGTTCTGACAAAAACCACTTGAATTCTGTCCTAGCATCCCCTTGTGAAGTTCAGGGGAGATAAGTACTTGCCTAAGGACTCAGAGTAATTTGTCTAAAGTTGCTGTCACGTGGCCAGGATTGAACACTGTGCTTCCAGGAAGAGGCTGCATGGCAACTACCAATGCTATAGAGGGGCAGTAGTGAATCCAAAAAGGGTTTTGCTTGTGGGAGAGGGCTACTCATGAAACCCTACTGGAGTTGCGATTTCTTGTTTGACTTCACTAACCCATTGTGCTCTACTGTTCCCAGGGACCTTAAGAGGCCATGTAGGCTACTAAATAAAACAGTGTGAATGTAGATGCGATCACAAGGACCATAGGGGTAACTCTGTAGTTCTGATAAGGGTTCAGTCATTTTCCCAGCATGAAGGCCTCATACAGAGAGAGGCTCCTCTTTGGTCCCAGCCTGGAAAGTCATGGCCTAATGGCCTAACGGCAGCTCAGTACTGACACAAGGTTGGTTAGCTTTCTGTTACTGTAACAATGCACCTGAGATAATCAACTTTAAAAGAAGAAAAGCTTATTTAAGCTCACAGTCTTAGAATTTTCAGTCCATGCTTGATTGTCTTGCTTCGTTTGGGCCTATGATAAAGCAGCATATCATGGTGGGAATGTGTGGTAGAACAAAGTGCTCACCCATGGCCTGGACACAAAAAAATGAAAGAGAAGAAAACAGAGTCCCTCAATCCCCTTCAAAGCTGCACCCCCAATAACCTAACTTCCTCCCATTAGGGCCCAACTTTTAAAGGTTCCACAATCTCCAGACAGTACCAAGGTAGACAACAAGCCTTGGACACATGGTTCTCCGGTGGAAGGTGGGGATGTGGGGAATGGGGCTGGGCTGTGGCCTGCAAGTGAGCATGGCTATAAAGGGCCTCGGGCCAGCAGCAGCCGGGCTTTCAGAACATTCTGGTGATGGATCCGGGCTACATGGACAAGGACCTCTCAAAGGTAGTTCCACTCTTTTCTGCTGGGCAAGGAGCAGGTTGTAGGGACAAGGGATAGCAATTACTGTGTTCACCAAACACCCTCCATCGCTTCCACCTCTGGAGTCCTCTTTCCTCTCCCTGCCCTAATAGGAAAAAGAAACATTTCTTCCCCCATCCTGCTTTTGTGAGAGTGATCTGTGATGAGGTGACACGTTTAATGACTTCGTATCTGTCTTCCCATTTGTCATAGATGGGTGATACGTCCTTAGGATGATGTACACAAGAGCCTCTCAGTCTGTCACTGGCTTCTCTTCTATTCTCATCCCTTGCAATGTCCCCCAGTGTACACTGTATATGGGTATGGTGGGTGCTTGAGATGCCCCAAAACTATGCTCTGATTTTTGCTCTTTTGCTGTCGATGCCCCCACCCTTGAATGTTGCTGCCTAACCCCCAGCTGTGGAATCCTCACTGACCTTTTACAACCCATTCAGTTCCTTTGTACTCCCACCCCCAACTTGGCATGCACTCCTATTGCAGAATCTGTCAAAAGCTCACTTGATTATATTCTCATCCATCTCTCCATTCATAATCAGAGGCTCTGTCTGTCAACCTCTAGGTCTACCTCCATGCACAGCAGGTGTTCAATATGAGCTGTGTGTTTTCAATATAGAATATACATTAATGGATAGTAGCTGTAAATTGATAACAGACTGCTTGACGCTTCAGGCAAAAGCTCCAGTGGAATGGAAGAGAGTGTCAGAAAGACTTCCTAAAGGAGCCACTGTAATTTAGCTTCCATGTTCCCGAGCAGGGCATGCCCTTCACTGCATATGAAGAAGGCTGAGACATCAATTTGCTTTTAGAGGAGGGGTCTTTCGTGAGGACAGCATGCCTGTGTGCACACATTTAATGACTAAGGGGACACGGCTGTAGCACCAGGAAGCAGAAAGTACCCGACTCTCCGGAGGTAGCTGGTGGTCTCCACCGAGGCCTGCATTCCTAAGAGAGCAGTAGGGATTTCCTCTTCAAAAGGCCCCACTCTGTCCAATCTTCAACTTGGTCTACATCAGCCTTCCCTTAAGTCGTCTCTGGTCTTCAGAGGGGGATTTCATTCAGTAGAAACACCAGGAGGACACATGGGGCAGCTTCTTGTCTTAAGAGGTTCTTCTTGTATTAAGCCATAAGATTTTCTACTCTTCAATACTTAGCACGGTGCCTGGCCCATAGTAGGTGTTCAGTAAAGGTTAAGTGGATAAATAGATGAATGGTAACAACTAAACAAAATGCCCAATGGGTCCATTTGAGAAAACTGCTTTAAGGACCAAATCAATTAGAATTTTAAGCCAAATAAGCCCCCTGTTTGTTTTGCTATTGACTAATCCAAGGAAGATTCGATTCAGGCATGTGTTATTTTACCATATTCATTGGAATAATGTGAGTCCCAAGAGCAGAATTCAGACCTTTGAGGACAAGGATTCATCCTTATTTTCCCCCTCCTCAACCAAACGCCTGCTGCTGATGCTATGAGGGGTTGCGACAGAATAAACTTGAGATGGGAAATATTTAAACGTGAATCTGCAAATGTACTAATAAAATGTTTTCTCCATTAGTCATTTCATTACCCACACAGAGTACTTTGCCAATAGAAATGATCCTAAGTGAACGGGGTATGTATTTGATCTGCCTTTTTTTTTTTTAACTGAAAAATCTTAAAAAAGTGTATTTGTTATTGTACAAAGAACTTCTGGTACATTTATGCCTGCAAAGTCAATTGTAGTTTTTAAAAGTACATCTAAAGAGGAGAATTTCTTAATAAAAAGAAGAAAAATATCATACAAGAAGTAGAGATTTCCAGTGGATGGGCACTCGGGCTGTTTCCAAGCTTTAGCTATTACAAACTGTGCCGCTATGAACATGGGTGCACATATATGACTGTGGTATGATTCTTTTAATTCTTTGGGGAAGATACCCAGCAAGGGAATGGCTGGGTAAAATAAGATGTGGTTTTTTTATAAAATGGAGTACTACTCAGCCATAAGGAATGAGAAACTAGAGACATTTATAGCTATATGGATGCATATTGAGGCAATACTCTTAAGTGAAATAAATAGGCCACACACGTGTAAATACCAAATAGTTTCTCTAGTGTGAGAAACTGAGAGTGTAAATAAAGATTAAAATGATTAAAACAAATAATTGATAATTTGAAACAGGAAAAAGTCCAAAGGTGTAGGGGTCGTGGGAGGGGAAGGGGAAAGGGAAGAAGGGAAAAATTATGAGAAAAGAAAAAAAATGGAAATGAAATCTATGTAAATAGGGAAGGGTGGAGGGGGTGAAGGGCGCACAGGGAATGGGGAAAAAATAAGAACTAAGATACATCACGTACAGGTACAAGCACCCAATGATAAATGTAAACGTATTGTATATCTAAAATGTACCAATGAAAGAATTAAAAAAAAAGAAGTAGAGATTTCATTGTCCAACAGATGATAATCCGCCTGGAGAAAATTCTCCAGTTAGCGAGGTGGAGTTTTGACTGAATGCCAGGACAGTTCCCCTGACAAATGTTCTTAGAATATTAAGTAGGAAAAAAGTTTCCTGACTTTAATTTGATTTCCAAAGATTTAAAGATGTTTTCTTTGCAACCATGGCAATGAACAAAACTGGAAACTATGAAAAGGCGAATAGAACCAAGAGCAAAGTAATAATGTATCCATTAAAAGCAAAATTATATATCTGTTTGCTAAAATGTGAATCCCCTCAGAATCAAAGCCCTGGGCCTTGGGGAAACTGATGCTGGAGAACAGCTTCTGAGCAGAGCTCGACTCTAACGTGTAGGATGAGTCATTCCACCCAGTGAAATATATTCTACCTCTCTCTCAGGGTGAAGATGTTAGAGCGAGTCAATGTTTACAGCCAGTAAATTCTCCCTAACACCCCAAGAGCTGGGCCTGGGTAGAGAGCCAGTGAATATCTGCTCATTTAGGTAACGTCTTCCCTCTTTGTCTCCAGTGGAATTGCTGCCTTCAGTCCTTGGTCTGTTGCTCCTCTTTCTCCTCTCTCTGATCAGCTAGAACAATGCCTTCTCACTAACACTGCCGTCCTGTGGGAAGGCTGCTTAGGTCCTTCTGCTTCCTCTGCAGGCGACAGGGCCTTTCCTTCGCTCAGCCAGTCTGGTCCATCTCTCCACTCGGACTCCATTCGAACCCTCTAGACTGAATTTTCCCCAACGGATGGCTTAGACATCACGAGGAGCACCAGCTGGAACCCTGTTTTTCCCCTGCCTGGCTCCCCAGTGGTGCAGCATTTACCACGGTTTCCCTTTGCCTCTAGTGGAGCAATGATGGATGAGGAATCTCCTGAAAACTCCGTGCAGTGACTGCTCTGACCTTCTGAACGGCCTGGATAGGTAGAAGCTGATGCCAATTTCAGTGAAAACTGACTGGGAAACGTCACTGTCGAATCCCTTTCGATATCCCGGTGACCCCTGCTCCAACGTGGGAGCCGACCCAGGGCAGAGTCAAGAGCAGGACAGGCCGGGCCCTTCCCAGGAGACCCCGGCTACATGCGCTAGGGGACTGGCTTCCGGCAGAGCTGGAGTAAGAGAACGATAATCTTCGAGATTCAGACATTCTCATGGCATCTGGAAGTTGTTGGTGTTTTTCATGGGGGAAAGTTGCTGACAAACATTGTCCCTGTAGAGGCGACTCCTATTTTCTAGGTCTGGCTCCTGAAGGGTTGCCATGGGGGGAAAAGGGAATGAGATCAGTGCTGTAACTGAACTCCTCTGCCTTCCTGGGCACCACTGTCCCCACCACAAAGCGTCGGTGATGGTAACCATGGAAGTAACTCCAGAGAAGCTCTGTCGGGCGGGGCAGCGGGATGAGACAGTCATGCAGGCATGTTGGCAACACACATGATCCCAGCGTGCAGGGAGGCTGAGGCAGGAGGATTACAACTTCGAGCCCAGCCTGGGCAACTTGGCCAGACTCTGTCTCAAAATAAAAAAATTAATCCAGGAATTTAACTCAGTGGTTTCGCCGCCTGCTGCACAAGCGCAAGGACCCAAGTTCGATCTCCGGTACCAAAAAAAAAAAATTAAAGTAAAAAAATTAAAAAATGACTGCAGATATTGTTTAGTTTGCTCTACTTACGCTCTGTGTTCAGTCCCAGTACTATAAAAATCAAATCAGTCAAATTTTAAAACAGATGATGCATGTAATGCTAGTCTTAGTGCTATGCCTGGAACATTATGTCTTCAGTATACAGGCAGGTGTGGTGGTGCACACCTGTAATCCCAGCACTCGGGAAGCTGAGGCAGGAGGATCACCATGAGTTTGAGGCCAGTCTGGGTTGCATAGTGAGTTCAGAACCACCCTGAACTACATAGCAAGACCTTGTCTCAAAAACCAGAACAAAACAAAAAATGAGTTTACAGTATTCAACTGCCTTGGGAGGCCACATCTGCTAAGTAAGTCCTTCTCCTTTAACACAGGGTTCTTACATAATTTTGGACTCTCTGATGCCTGGATTTCCTGCTGTAGTTATTCCAAGCCCGAGCTGTCTCTTGCGTGGCCTCACAGCCTTCGGGATAAAGACGATAGCTAATTTAGTGACCAATTACTACACGCCAGACACTGTCTGAATGTATTGTTTCCCACTCTGTCCAGGTGTTTTATATGCACACACTTAGTCCTTGCAGCTGTGCAAAATAGAAGTACCATTACTTCCTACTTACAGAGGTGGAAACTGGGGCACAGGGAGGCTTTGCCTGTACTTTGCTTTACCTGTTCTGTACCTGTCCCTGGCTGCAGGGCTCGGCTGTGTGCCCTCTGGTTCTGCTGTACCTCTGACTTTAGGGTCTTCCTGGACCTGATCAGAGAATACTGAACAACTCTTTGTAACACCTTTTGAGAAAAAATGTGTTTCAAGTCCCAAAGGCCACAGTCTCAGAACAGAATTCCTTTGTGAAGTCAGTGCTGCTGGAATTTGAGGTGAGGTGGGGCTGAGCTCTGAGAGGTCACCCCCACCTACCCCACCCACCCCAGGCTGTGGCTCCGATGCTCACCTCCCACCCATTCAGGGGCCAGATCTGGCCGCTTCCTGCAAGAACTTCATGTTTCTGCCAGTCCAGCCGGGTTCCCCTCACACAGCTCCCCCGGCAGCTGCCTCCAGAGCCGGCTCCCAGCGGGAGGTCCATGAACTGAATGGATCTTTGCATTATCAGGTATCTGAACTGCTCCTCACCACTTTCTGTGGCCCCTTCCGGCACTAGCAGCAGGGAGAGAGAAGAGAAACATAACCTTCTGTGTTCCTTACTGAGGCTGAGCAGCTGTAATTGTGTGAATCTGCTCCCTGTCCTGGGGCACATGCAGCTCTTTCTCCAGTTCACAGAAGAGGAAATGGAGGCTCAAAGACCTCACACCCTCAGCAGCCCCAGGGTGGAAACCCAGGGCTCTGTGGTCACAGAGCGTGTCTTCCTACCCACCAGCCTCTCCAGCCCTGAGCTGGCCCTGATTGGACACTCATGGGGTGCATCCAAACACCAGGCAACTTACAAAGGGCACATTTGCTTTCAGAATCCATAAATGATGGGCTTTGCTGCAGTTCTTGGGCTGATATTGACATTAATCGGCATTTTGTGAGTTTATGGCAGGCCAGGGTTTGGAGACCAGGAGGAAGGCGGAGAGAGCAGAATGCAGCTCGGGAATCGGGAGGTACCAGGCTGAGATGAAAAATCAGCCTCATCCAGCCAGCAAAATGTGGCTGTACAGGCGGGTGACCCTGAGTTGGCTCCTGTGGGAGTTTTATGGTACATGATAAAGTGATGGATCTCAGTCTATAATAAGTTTCATTTACATTCAGACACTTGCTATGTGAAATTCATGGTGACCCAGCAGCAACTGAATTGAACCCTTGCTCTATTTCTTTAAAGATCATATGCCCTTCTCAGGAGGCTGAGGCAGGAGGATCCCCCCTCAATTTTAAGTACTAAGTACATGTCTTATTCCTAGGTGACTTAAATGGACCCCTCGGAGGCCTCTATTATGCAGTCTTCTGCTGTTTGGGATTCACATCTTCCTTTTCAAAATGGTAGGTAGCACATGCCTGTAATCCCAGCTCTGAGGGAGACTAAAGCAGGAGGATTGCAAGTTCTAGCACAGCCTGGGCAACTTAGCAAGACCCTATCTCAAAATAAAAAGTGCCGGGGGTGTAGCTTAGTGGTAGAGAGCCCTTGGATTCCATCCCCAGTACTGGAAATAAATAAGTACATAAATAAACCCTAGGACCAGGAGATTTTCTCTGATTTTGACCAAGCCTTCCTTGTGAATCTGTGAGGTTTCCTGGTCACCACCAGGTACCTACATAACAGCGAGGGGACAATCCACCTAATTTCAATGAAGGTGGACATTCCTCACCTCTGGACTCTGTCTTTGCTCATGGCCCTGCCTGGAAAAGAGGAGCAGCCCCCAGATTCCTGCAGTTTAGGGTCAGAAGGGGGCTCAGCTGTGGCCAACGCCTCCTATTCAGATATTTCTCAGGAATGTCAAGGCTCTGAACACACAGCCCAAGAAAATGCAAAAGAAATCGGGTGCCTCAGTCCTCCAGGGCCAGTGCATGTGGTTCCTTGCTTCTTCCTTCCTTCCTTATTTTTTTGGTGGTACTAGGGATTAAATGGTCTTTGCATTGAACAACTATTCCAGCCCCTTGTTTATTTATTTATTTTTTATTTTTTTAAAAATCCTTTTATTGGTACATTGTAGGTATACAACACAATTACATTTCTCATTGGGAACTTGTACCTTTACATGATGCATCTTGGTTCTTATTTTTTCCCCATTCCTAGCTCTCCCTTCACGCCCTCCACCCTTCCCTATTTACAAAGACTTTATTTCCATGTTTTCCATTTCTCATCATTTTTCCTTTCCCTTCTTTCCTTTCCCCTGCCCCTGCCCCTCCCACTACCCCTACCACTTTGGACATTTTCTTCCTATTTTGCATTATCGATTATTCATTCTAATCATTGGTACATTTTAGGTATACAATATAATGACATTCATCATTGGAAATTTGCACCTTTACATAGTCTCTCTTGGTTCTTATTTTTCACCCTTGCCCAGCCCTCCCTTCAACCCCTCCATCCCTCCCTATTTACAAAGATTTTGTTCCTATTTTTCCATTTTCTCATATTAATTCCATTCCCTTCTATCCTTTCCCCATCCCTCCCACTTCCTTCCCCTTTGCCCCTTTTCTTCCTATTTCACATTACCTTATACATTTTAAAGTCCTTATTTACACTTTCCCCTTGTTTATTTTTAATTTTAAGGCAGAGTATCACTGGGTTGCTAAGTAGAGGAGGCTGGGCTCGAACCTGCAGTCCTCTAGCCTCCCAGAGTGCTGGGACTACAAGTGTGCACCACTGCACCTGGCTCCAGTGATTGTTTTTAAAGGGGAAACATCTGCGTAC
Source organism: Heterocephalus glaber (assembly GCF_000247695.1). Next base: position 5,024,845 of record NW_004624805.1, read on the forward strand.
TCACTCCCATATATAGATCTCTCTCTCTCCTCTCCCCTTCTTATTTTTATTTACTTACCTACAGAAAAAAATACTAGGCTGCCTCTCTAGCCCCAAGAAGACTAGGATACAGCTTGCTCATCACATGCATTTTTTTAAAAAAAACTTTTTGGATTGTTCTAGATAGATGAAAGGAATTGCATGCATATTAAAGGAATGTAAGAATTTCCCAACTGCCAAGATCATGAAATTGACTCATACCATTGGTCTACTGTCTGGGCTGCTTTTTGCCTGTCTGCATCCGTCCGCCCAAATACCGATCCATCCATCCATCCACCCATCCATCCTCCCATCCGTCCATCCATCCATCCATGTAAAACTAACTGATAGTTGCCATCACTGAGGGTAAGCAGTCAATGGAGTGAAGACCATGCCCGCCACAGCTCCCAGCCTTTCCGGGGAGGTGCGCGGTCTTCCCCCTGCTAAGAGGCTGGGCTCTTCCAGATGTTTTCTAGGGATGGCCATGTGTCCTCCTGACTCATGGTTTCCCAGAGTTTTCTGTGAGCCCGTACACACATTTCCCCAGACAAGCTGAGAGGGGCTTGCAAGAAAGACTCTCAGTGTAGGAGAATCGATGACCCAGGTGTCACTAGCACCATGTAACGGTGAGGCTGGTGACTCAGCTGTGACGTCGCTTGTGATGATAGAAAAGGACACGGTGAAGTTGACTTGCAAAGTTTGATTCTTGGATGAAGAAGTCTTCCCTAAACCCCTGACAGCTGATCCCAACGGTGAGTGCTGCGTGGCGTGCGGCTCCTACTGCTGCAGACAGGGCTCGCAAGACATGAGCCCGGCACGCGAAGCTCGTCGCAGGGCTGATGATTCCTGTGTTCGGCTTAAGAGACAGTAAGCGGAATCCACTTCTAGCGATTCTGTGCTTATTCTGAAAGGTTTCTATTTAGGAACGCAAAGTTCAGACGGTCATAACTTTGGTCTTTTAATAGGCTCAGGTTGACATACCCATTCTCAATTTAAAAAAATAAGTGGAGCAAGCTTATGCTCAGATTTTACTAGTGTTTTGTTTTGATTTTTTTCCAGCTCAATAAGTGTTCCATTTTTAAAAGCAGGGCATGCTTTTTCTTTTTCTTTCTTTCTTTTTTTTTCCCACCCAAGAAGAGGCACAGAATCACAAGATCCTTTCTTAGGTTTAGTCCAGACGTCTGTTTCTCAGAACATTTGCTTTTTATATGAGTAATAAGTAGAAGAAAAGCAATGAGAGAAATGGATGATCTCTCTTTCCATGAGGAGTTATTTATAAAAGCACATGAAAGATCTCTGAAACTGAGCAGCAGCCCTGAAACTACAGCAGCCCTCCTTATCCTAGGGGACACTTTCCAAGACACCCCATAGAGTCCTGAGACCATGAAGGCCCTGGGTTCAATCCCCAGTACTACAGCAATATATATATATATATATATATATATATATATCAAACTAAAAATTAACAGAAGAAAATATAAATGTTCTCAGAGAAGAAGTTGCAATAAAAGTCAGGGGAAGAAATGTAAAAGGGAAAGACTGAATTATATACAAAGTAAAACCTTTCCTGGTCAAAATATCATAAGCAAAATTAAAACATACATTACAACCAATAATCACATTTTCTACTTCTCAAAGTAGCAAAGATTTAAAAAGTACTTAATTCTAGGGTATATATGCAGGAAAACAAGTCCTTTCATGTACTGGTGACAAATGCCTAAGTTGGAAAAACCATTTTTTCAAAACAATTTGTCATTATATATCAAATCCTAAAAATATTTGTCTTTCATGCTAATAATTTCATATCATGAATTAGAGTGATACAGACCAACATTTATATACTGAGATGTCCACTGTAGCATGATTTAGAATAATAAAAATAGGGGCATCTTAAATGTTCAACACGGAGCAATCACTGAGTACGTGGGCCATCAGTAACGTAGGTACCATGCAGCTAGAAAACACGTTGTTCTCACAGACCAGGCACTGAGGCGAGGAAGTCTCATGTTAGGGCGTTCAGTGAGACTCAATACGCACTCTTACATTTTGAACAAAACGTTCAGAAATAAAACAGAAAGAGGAAAGGGGGAGAGAGAGGAGGGGAAGGTGACTGAAAAGAATTAAGATGTGTTATATACATGGCCCAACTCCCGATGATGAATGTCATCAGGCACTGCAAACACATACTAATAAAACTAAATTTAAAAAAAAGCAGACAGAAGGAAAATATGCCAAAATGCTAACTGTGGCTCTCTCTGATCGACAGGATTACAGGTGCGTTTTCAGGTTTGGCTTTCTTACAGATTTTCTGCAATAACCCTGTATGGCCTAATGTTTATAAACTACAAGGATCAAGTGGGAATAAGTCGTTTATTCTCAGTAAACTGCAAAGCCCTGGCTGTGTGCAATTTTATTATACTTATCATTCTCTGTTGCTGAATTGGACAACCCCACGCTCTTCAACTAGGAGTTGATCTCTGCGATTCTCCCCCTTCCCACAGGGCCAGGCTGTCCCGGTCCCTAGATGCCACGAGGTTCCTGCTGGCCTGGGCACCTGCTCTCCCCTCCTCCTGGAACCTCCTAGGTGCTGCTTCCTCCCCATCCAGGCCCCTGGGGTTCAAGTGATGTCTCCCCCACCCCGCTCTGGTGTCGGAGCCATTCCACATAATTTTGGGGAAAATCATTTCATAATTAAAGCATGACTTAGCTGTCTAAGGCCAGTGTCACCTTGCCCGCAAGCCAGCTATGGCACATGAGCTAACTCCGTTTTGCCTCCAGTCACAGCTGAGGCCTCCGTGGTTCCGTGATGCTGTCATATACTCAATGGCAAGAGGGTATCAGCTGCAGACATCCTGGTTCTTTGAGAGCCGAGTAATAATGAAAAAAAGAAAAGGGTTTCACCCGGGGAAAGGACAGATTCCTTATTAGCCTGCTGTCTCCTCCCTCCTTACTGCCCTCATCAGCATAAGATCCTCAGCGACCTAAGATCCTCATCAGCATATGGTCCTCCCTCTGATTGTTGTGTGTACCCAATAAATAGTGACCAGCTCGGGTTGTCATTGTCTGCCTGCTCTAAAGCACTGACCTCCCGGCCTCCGAAGTACTTTGCTGTTACACAGGTCTCTGTTGTCTTTCTTTCATTGGCCCTTGAGGCCCCCTTTCTGGGCAGTGGAGGACCCCAACCGCCCTCCCTGCTCTGGGACCCTGGCTCAGGCTGATCCTGAGACCCTTCGTCTCTGTTCTCCGGGACCCAGCATTCACTCTGTGTGTCGTTGCTGCTTTGCAAGTGCTCAATGGAGCATCTCTGTGTCAAGTGCAATACTCAGTACTCGGGGGGTAGCGTCAGCATAGTAGCTGCTCAATAAGATCATCCCATTTTAAAATCTTATTTGTGGCAGTATGGTGCACTGTGCATTTTGATATTTTATTTTATTGTTTTATGTGTTTCTCCTAATGCTCATCCCAAACTGAAGAGAATTAGGCTGCTGACTTAGCAGACATGTATCTCCCCTTCCTGTTTGTTATTCTTTATAGTCTCTGTGCTGGAAAGGAATCAGTATATTACCTTGAGGCAGATACTTGGACTTGTGTGTGTGTGTGTGTGTGTGTGTGTGTGTGTGTGTGTAGTGCTGTGGATCAAACCCAAGACTTCACACATGCTCAGCAAGCTATCACTAAACTACACCCTTAGCCCTCTTCTATCTTTCTAATCTAGCAAAGAAGGACTTGTAAGGCATGGAGACATCTTCATCCGATTTCTCTGGGTGTCATGGTCACGCCTGTAATCCCAGCTACTCAGGAGGCTGAGGCAGGGAGATCCCAGGTTCAACACCAGTCTGGGTAATTGAGGAGCTTAGAGAGACGCTGTTTCAAAATAAAAGCAATAAGGACTGGGGATGTAGCTTCAGGCTCTTCTAGGATCACCCCCTAGTCCCCTGGCCTCAGGCTGCGGCGTGTGGGTGTGGGGTTAGACTTTCTTTTAGTTGCTAGAGTTTAAGGCAGGAGGGCCAGAGCCCAGCTGCATTTCATACCGGAACTCAGGACTGGGGACTAGAAACAGTGGTGGAGGCTAGTGGCCACAAGGAATAGGTGAGTGGTCCCAGACACAGCCACCTACACGCCAGGAGATGGCACACAAGACCCGGCTAGGCGGGAAACAATACCTGTCGCGGGGGGTGGTGCGTGAGCTTCCTGAACCCACACTTGCTCACCCCTTGAAGGGGCTCAGCGGTTTCGTGTTTCTACTTTCCATTTGTTTTTCTTAGAGCAGTCACTCCAAATTATGCAAGCTGCAGGCCCCACACAGCCTGGCGCTGCCTGGGAAGAACTGGCGCCTGGCTTGGCCCTGCCTCGGCCAGCAGGGGACTTAGTTCGCGGGACAGCGGCTGATCAGAAGTGCTGCCGGAGCTTCTGCTGCACCGGTGCGTGAAACTTCCCCCTTCCTTCTTTTCTTTCCTTTCCCTTCCTCCCTTTCTCCCTCTCCCTTTCTCTCTTTTCTCTCTTTCTGCTTGTCTTCCTTCCTTCCTCCCTTGTTCTCTCTCTCTCTCTCCCTCCCTCTCTCTCTCCTTTTATTTAGCAGTACTGGGGATTGAACCCAGGGCTTTTGCACTAAGCTGCAACCCCAGCCCTTTTTATTTTGAGACAGGGTCTCCCTAAGTAGCTAAATTGCCCAGAGTGGGCTCAGATTTGCAATTTTCCTGCCTCAGCCTCTCAGTATGCTGGGATCACAGGTGTGTGCCACTATGTCAGGCTTGAAATGCACATTTTAAACAAAACCCAAAACTTCTCTGTGGCCACACGAGTCACATGCGCTGTCCGGGCACTCGAGTCTGGAGGACCCACAGAACTGTTGGACCCCAGGACCCCGTCCTCCTGCTCCCTGCCCTCGGAGAACACACTTGGGCGATCTATGCCGTCGAGCTTTGGTCTTTTCCGTGACTGTAGCCAACAGCCAGGGAATCTCTAAATATCTGCCACTGGTCACAGGGCAGAGGGCCGACTAGGGGTGGAGATAGACAGATGGGCGTGAATCTGTCCCTGACAAATGTAGTGTAGTTCGAGGCCACCAGAAGACATGCGGGCAGCTCATCTTTGTCCTGGGCACCAGTTGGCCTCCCAGGGGGCCAGGTGATTGCTCTGTGCTCTTCTGCACTGCAGCCAGGGTGCCCGGGAAAGACTCCTGAGGCCGGTGAGGGGAGAGCCAGTGAACTTCAGCACTCTGGGAGCCTCCCGAGGTGGAGGGCAGCATTCCATGGCTACAGGCCACGAGGTGAACACTCCTTAGAAACCGTAGGGAAACCCCAAATCACAGGGACCACTTCAGGGTACCGTTTCCTGTGCAGAAGGAGAGTGCTCTGCTGAGTTCCTGGGCAGCAAAGGACATCAGGACGTGGAGCCTCGGGGTGGGATCCGAGGCAGAGCTTGGCTATGTGGCTGCCGGGGAGAGGCCAGGCCAGAGGCCAGTGTGAGGCAGGAATGGCAAGCGACAGCCCGTGGGCTCCTGCTGTCAGCTCAGGTCAGCCAGAAAGGGGCTGCAGTGGTCTGGTTTTGATTGCTAATGAGCTTGTTGGGGAGTTGCTTTGCCACAGAGTAGCTTCAGGGGCTGCTGCTGGCTGCTCAGCAACTACGAAGTACCAGAAACCTCTGCAGAAACCAGCGGGTGAAGCATGGGCTGGAGCTGGGGAACCTGCTGTACGAACTGCACTCCTCTGGCTGCGATCTAGGAGTGTGTGTGTGTGTGTGTGTGTGTGTGTGTGTGTTTTAAGACAGGGTCTTGCTCTGTAGCCCGGCCTGGCCTTCAACTCACTATGTAGCGCAGACTGGCCTGGAACTTACAGTGGTTGTCCTGCCTCAGCCTCCCAAGGGCTAGGATTACAGGTGTGCATGGTGCTTCTCATTATTGAAATCTCCATGAGCCAGTTTCCACTTGTGTGATTCTCTTTTTCACTACCATAATGGGATACCCAAGGCAGGCTACTTCTTGAAGAAAATCGGTTTACATTGGCCTCCAGCTCTCCAAGACCGCGGAGCCCGGGGTCTCCTTGCTGGCAGGCTCCTCAGGCAGCACAGGCGTTACACAGCACGCGTGTGTCTTCCGGCCTCCCACCCTCTTCTGACAGTCACTGGGACTCAGCCATGGGGGCTCTGCACCTTCCCAACCCCGTCTCCAGCAGCGCCACACCGCTGAACACCGCCGTCTACCGGGTTCAGTGTCCTAACACCTCACGCGGGGTGTGAGATTCCAGCGCACAAGCAGAGCACGCGAGGGGTCACTGCAGCCACTGCTGGCCACACTGGCCCTTGCTGGCCGCTCTGTTCTTGCTCCTTGTTGCCGTTGCCTTCTGCGCCTCGGGTCTTAGGTGGTGTCGGGGGATCAGCGTGCACGCGGCGAGTGACGAGTGAGGGGTGCATCTGCTCCCGGAGGCTTTTCATTGTCCGCCAGGCTTGGGGGCAGAAGCACACTCCAGGTCAAAGCCTTGAACACGCAGGTGCGAAGCCGGACACCCTGTGCACATCCCAGCATCCTCTCTGGCCCTGTTTTCGAGCGTTGAGTGGTTTTTCTGATGCCCGAACTTTGGCGGTCCCCAGGGCTTTGAATTTTGTCTCCTTACCTTCGTGGGACCATCCGAAGAATACCTCATTCTCCGGCTCGGCTGTTTTCCAGAGGAACAGTGCCTTGGCTGGGCTGACATCTCCTGGGTCTGCCCCCTCCTTGCTTTTGGCTTATGATTGCTTTGATGCTTTTAAGAAAATTAAATGAATATTTCATCCAGCTTTTTAAGCTGTCTTCAGGAGGAAGGTGGATCTGAACTGCTTGATCTGCCATTGCCAAAGCAGAAGTGTTGGGTGACCTGGGTTTAAATCCCAGCTATCACTCCCAGCTGCCCGATTTTGGCTGAGTGTTTTCCCTCCTCACCCAGACGTCAACATTAAACTCTACTCACTAGACGGTGTGGCTATAAAACATGAAAGCAAAAGGTTTTCTGTAAGGCAGTATAGTGTTATTTTTATTTATTTATTTATTGTGGTGCAGGCGATTGAACTTGGGTCCTTGCGCTTGCAAGGCAGGCAGCGGAACCACTGAGCTAAATCCCCGGCCTCATATTTTTATTATTAACTGTGTCTCACACTCCAGTGTAAGCTCCAGGATTACAACTTTCTTTTTTCCCTCCAACAATGCCGGGTACATAGTAGATGCTCAATAAGTGTGAGGAAGAGTTACTTTCTAAAGACAACCAAGCACTTAGTCGAAGCGGAGACGTTGAAAAATAATCACATATTGGAAAACCATTTTGGGGGGTTAAATTCAAATCTTGCTAGCAGCATCTATTTAGAGGGACTTACTCCCCATTGTAACTTTTCAAGCCTGGTTGTTAGATCAGAGCAATGGTGGTTTGTTTGGGTTTTTCACTGGATGTTACTTTGAAGCGACAGGCTGGTGAACACAAGATGCTGACCGGCTGGAAGCTTGGGTCACTTCCACGAGGGGCTATTATAGATAATGGTGGCTTCTTTGTCTTCTGATGACAGGAAAATGGTGAAAATGGATCTACTGTCAAACCTTAACACTGTGCTCAGGCTCATTTCAGTGCTGAGAGTCAGAATCCTCTACTGTGTAAACAAAATCAACAGAAATTGGTGTCATGAGGAAGGGGACAGTTTCAGTGGAACTCAGGGTCACCGGTGACATCTCAGTTATGTTGACCAGTGCTCTGTTAATCACCACTGTAGGGGTGTGTGTGTACCAAGGAGTGACTTATTAAAGGGAGCTAACCTTCCGCCACAGAAGCTGGGGTGCTGACTCATTTTATACACCTCTGCAACATTTTAGATAAGGAACTGAAACAATTTCATTGAGTAACCCAATTAAATGACCCAAACATGTTTTTATTTAAGGATCAAATGATCAAAAGTTTCCATTTTTCAAGTGAAAAAGCCATGACAATGCAATAGCTACCATTGATTGATTTCCTTTGTCTTAGATGCTTTTCATTGTCTCTAGAGAAAACTGTTACTTCCACTTTTCAGATAAGGAAACTGAGGCGGAAAGCAATTATGAAATTTGCCCAAGTCTAGAAAGCTAGACAGGGGTGGAGGGAAGCCAGCGACACCCAAGTCACTACCTATTTGTATTTTATTTTTTCATTACCCTTTAAAAAAAGAGATGACATTTCCATGTGGTTTGGGTGTCAGCTAAATTCACCGAGTTTATTTAGGACCTAGCAAGGTTTACCCTGAAGGCTGTGGGTTAGGTGTCTTTAAAAGGCTGTATGGGGATATAAGCGAGTTGGTATCAGCCTTTAGGGGCTCAGTGAAGAGTTTAGATATCTGTGCACACAGAAACTCCAGGCAACTGATCTGGGAGGCTCAGGCAGGATTGCAAGTTTGAGTTCAGTCTGGACAATTTAGTAACTTAAAAATGGGTTGGTGATATAACTCATTATAAAGGCCCTGGGTTTGAAAAGAACAGACAGATACAATCCAACTAACAAACGGAGCGGCCTGATCAATAATAACAGGGAAGAGGTGCAGAGTGCTGGGCACTCTGGCCAAGCAGGGGGCCCTTGGTCTGCCCACCGAGAGACCAGGAATTAAGGGCTCCGTGTTCCAGACATAACAGCTGCCACAAAGCCTCCCTGCGCGGAAGAACATCAACTTGAATCAGCAACTAAAGACAAGCTTCCCCTATTTCATTCCCACCGTATGCACAGAGATGGGCCGAACCTAGGATTTGAGGTTGGAAAACAGCTGTACCGCTGCCCTTAGCTGGTACCTGCCCGCCCCTCCCACTCAGGGGCCTTTTGTCGATCACAGGAAGCAGAGGGAGGATGAGAAGGCGCAGGAGGAGCAGAGCAAGCTGAAACCCTGGTCTCTGCCGCCTCCTTTCGAACTGGCCCGGGGTCCACTCTTGCGTGAATCTGGGGACGTTCTGATTTCTGCAAAGGGCTGTGTGCAGAGAGAGGGTCTGAGGAGACCAAATGAAAACTCTGGGCTTGATGTAGTCACAGCAACAAAAAAGTGACAGTGTTTTGTCCAGGGATCCATCAGGCCAGAAATAGAAGCTGGAGCTCTGGCCTGCCCGGCTGGGACCGTGGCCTGTAATTGAGCGTTCCGCATGAGTCACAGACGTCTCCGGTGCTGAGGCCGCTCGGGGGTGCTCAGCATCTTTTCCTAACCCTCGGTAGTGGGGTTGAGGGAAAGAGAGAAGTTTTTGTTCATGATCTCACTCCCATCCGAATGTGTCCAGACGCCCAAATATTTGATTTGAGCCTGGTTGCTAAGAGACCTCCCACTGGGACCCAGCTGCCTGCGGGCAGGAGGGCGGTATTGACTTCGCTTCAGATTTCTGCCAATTTATTTTGAAACCAGAAAACCTGGATCTGCGGCCTCCTCAAGGCAGTCATGAGAGGAGAGATGTGAGTCAGCCAACCCCTGGAGGAAAACCCCGGCGACCTTCTGCAAGGAGCTGGGGTCCAGGAAGGAAGCCTAACACAGCCACTGTTTTCTTACTGAGTGCTGCCAGGGTAAAGGGGTTGTGCTTGGGAACGCAGGTGACATCCTGAGGCGAACGCGGGCTTCAGGGAGCAGCGCTGGAGTCCTCGTGTGCAACTGGGATTGTGCAGGTCGCCCTGGTTCAAAACCAGAGCTCACACCCCGCGTCTTGGGCTTTAATTGCTCAGTGACTGAAAGCTTCTCGGGCGACATGAGCAGCTTGAGATGTGTGTTCGAGGGTCAGCACAGCGGGGATGGGAAGCGCCCTGTGGCTCCCGTCTTATTTCTCAACAGAATTCAAAGAGCTGCATGGTGAGTGAAAATCACAGAGCAGAGGCCCTGGGAGGCAGCGTCTTTCTGTGACACACACAGGGTGGGACCTTTCCAGGGTGTTTTGATACTGACTTTGGCCTTAGGACTTACTTATGCAATAACAGCTTTCAAGTGAGAAAGCTAGTTTTGGTAACAGGATCTTTGGGTGAGATTTGTAATGCAGACATTGTAAATAGTTACCCTTGGTTCCCATCCAAAGGCCCAGCAGAAGTCAGGGTTCTTCAGACAGGAAGGGGAAAGGGCTGACTTCCTCCTCCCTCTGCCGTTTGTTCTGTCCAGGCCCTCAGGGCATTGGATGATACCCACCCTCACCCGGCAGGGCATCCTACTGCGCCCCCGAATCCCAGTGCTGCTCTCCTCTGGAACAGCCTCACAAGCACCCCAGAAATAACCTTGACCTTGGGCACCCATGACACTTTGTGTAGATGCATAAAGCAGAACATCCCAGTCCTCCTGTCTGTGACATCCTGGGAGGCGGCCCCACTTTGTGGGCTTTGCCTTCATGCTGGACTGTGTGGCAGGCTCTGTCACTCTGGCAAGGGTCCAATGCCTCAGTTTCCTCATCTGTCAAAAGCCATCCTGAAAGATGTGTTTTCTCAGTTTCAAAAGACCAGGTAATAGTTTGGTGCTTGGAAAAAAAAAATCAACAGAGAATAGGAGGCAACTTGAAATCAAATATGGAAATAGGAGGTCACAGGGCCTGGGTCTGAGCCAATTAGCATGGACTCACAATAACCAACAAGGAGGGTTTCTGGGTTTGCTTTGAGAGGCTCCAACCACGTTTGACCAGAAAAGAAGATGAGATGGAAGATAAATGTACAATTCCATGAGCAGAGGATTTTGCAAACCAAAGAAGAGTTTGAATGTGTTGTGGAAAGCCATGGGGAGACCCCAGTGCATTAGGCTGCCACATCTCGGGGTTCCAGAGGCATCCAGTTGGAATACAACAGAATTTTCACCTTGCAAACCAGGGAAAACAAAAATGAAACCCAGAGAGAGTCCCCTTCAATAAAACAAGTTTCTCTGGTGAGTCTGTGTGCTGAGGACATCTGAAGGAAATATTAAAATACGTTACCCAACCTTGCCTCTCCTTGGTTAAATGTCAGGGAAGGTACTATGATGTATTTCTGTGAAAGAAGCTGTGATGTCATAGTGCTGCGTTATGATGTCATCCAGGATCCCTGAGATGCCAGGCCAAAAGAGAGCTCTTGTTTTGAATACAAATATCTTGCTAATGAGAAATTTTGGCAGGGAGAAGAAGGAAGCCACTCCAAATAAGATAAATGCAGCAGACAGAGGGCCAAATTTTGCATGGAGATCTTGACTATTCCACAGGATATTCAGCCAAAGCCTGTCTCTTAGTTTTTCAGTAATGATGGGTGACAAGGCCTGGGGTAAAAATAAACCCACTTCCAGTGTTGTTCCTGGCTGGTTCAGCAGGAAGTAGCATCATTAACCTTCAGGGGATGGGGAGAGGTTTGAGATAGTACTCGGCCCAAGTTCCTCACTCCTTTGCTTAGCTCCTGTGTACACTTAATTAGGTGGAAGGCTCCTGTCTTGGTTGGTAATTTAGATCTCGTCCTGAATGTGTTGCTCTAAGGGCCTTAGTGCATTAGAGGGAGCAGCTGGATCAGCAAGGACATAGGGAGCGAGCGTCCAGGGGGCAGAGCCTGGTTTGTGTGCATCTGAGGTGTAAATTCCACAGATTCCTCAGTCGCTGAGCCCTAGGAAGGCAGACTTGGAATGCTAAAATAGACTTAGTGACACTGGGTAGATAATTTCTTCTTGCCTTTCCTCTGTCTTTAGAAGCACTTGGAAAAGTAGAAGAGTCACAGCTCAATCATGGCTCTTTGTCAACCTGAAGGAGAGTATCTTCTTTCTTGTTTGTTTTAAAATTACAAAGCTAAGATGTTTGAGGGCCTGGGTTTAGTTCCCAGTACTGCCCCATCTAAATATCCACCTCTATCTATCTATCATAATTGAAAAGCTACACGTCATTTGCCTTTATACAAATGTTGGTCTTCACATATAGATCTATGGTTTAAGTAGAAAATCATGTTTCCAGTGATAGATTTTAAAAGCTTTGGTTTAAAAGAATTCATGCCCCATACTCTTAAGTGAAATAAATAGGACACACATGTGTAAATACCTAATAGTTTCTCTGGTGTGAGAAACTGAAAGTGTAAATAAATTAAAATGAATAATTGATAATTTGAAATAGGGAGAAAAAGTCCAAAGGTGTAGGAGAGGTGGGAGGGGAAGGGGAAAGGAAAGAAGGGAAAGGAAAAATTATGAGAAAAGGAAAAAATGGAAACAAAGTCTTTGTAAATAAGGAAGGGCGCACAGGGAATGGGGAAAAAATAAGAACCAAGATACATCAGGTACAGGTACAAGCACCCAATGATAAATGTAAATGTATTGTATATCTAAAATGTACCAATAAAAGAATTTAAAGAAAAAAATAAAGTAAATACCCTAAATCACCCCCCCCCCCAAAAAAAAAGAAAGAAAAAAGAATTCATGCCTACAAAGCCAAGGAACTCTTAGGGAAAAATGTATTGGCAGGGTCTTGCTAATTGATAGGTTTTCGTCAGCTAGAAAACCTCTCTCTGCTAGAAAAAAGGATCTGGAAACATTCTGAGATAATTTTCATCTAATATAAAATGCACCCACCCAGAGGAAGGCTTGTGGGTGGGCATGATGTAAGTTTTTTCTTTTCAAAACCATTCATTTTATTATCCAGGCAGAAAACAAATAGTCAGAGGTGACAGCCTTTAAAAAAAAAGTGCAGACTATTCATACCTTCTGTTTATCTTGTCTTTCTTATGAGAAGTCCGAAGTGCTTTACATATGTACCCCACCCATCCTCATGTGAAGAAAGGACTGAAAAATGCCCCATGTCAGGGAGTGCCTTAGATGTCAGATGGGGTCTTGATTATTTTATTCTGGTCAACACATTGCTCTGGCTTGTACCCAGTATTTAGGGCACCAATACTGGGACATAGCATGATGCCTTTCACCTGAGTTTTGTTGAAACAAAAAAACCCTTCTAGTAAAACCCACTCATTTCACTCCAGCCCTAAGGCACAAAAGGTGGCACAAGCCAACAGCTCTCACCAGACCAACGGACTAAGTGAATTACTTGTTGGTGGTTTCTGGCCTCAGGCTCCTTGCAAAGTTTCTCATGCACAGTGTACAAACTGCTCACCGGGGACACAGTTCCAGAGCACAGCTCTGTGGATCTGGAGTGAAGATTCATGAACAGATCCTGGTGTCTCAGCATCTGTACCTGCAGGGATGCCTCAGTAGTAGACTGAAGTTTGGAATCCCAGCTAAGTGGGCCACCTTTGGCATACCCTTAGGACTTTTCCCCAGGCCTTGAGGTTCCTGAGTGATTAGCAATTGAAATCTACTACCAACATCCAAAGTAAGAAGCAACCCTGTGCTTTTCTCTGACATCTGAATCCTTCAGAGGTGTTTAGAGTTCTACAGAGGCTCAGATTGTAGGGTAAGAAAAGCCACCGCAAGCTCATACAGTCCCCATGGGTGACAGAAACACCTCCAAGTGTGGGGTGGAGTTTGCTGTGTTTTCCGTCCTGATAGTTTCATTCACTGAAACACTGAAATAGTGTACTTTTTGGTCAAAGGTAGCTTTTCACAGACAGATCCTTCTAGGTTTCCCAGCCTCCTCTGCTTCTGTCCTCTCTAGGCTCCCTATTCTCTGGCCCTCCACACACGGTGACCTGCTGAGCACAGTCAGACGGCAGCTTCAGGGCAGTCGCTGGTGCTGTTTGCCAGATATAGTCAGCTCTCCATCCATGCATTCAGCATCTGCACATTCCACCAACTGTGGGATAAAAATATTTTTAGAAATTGGATCTGTATTGAAAATTTACAGACTTCTTTTTCTTGTTATTCCCTAAACAACTATTTATATCACATTAGGTATTCTAAGTAATTAGGAGATGATTCAGAGTACACAGGAGAGTGTGCATGGGTTGTGTGCAAATACTACATCATTTTATATAAAAGACTGGAGCATTTGCAGATATCAGTGTAGGGGAAAGTTACACAGTGTCCCACGGACGACAAGGACAGCAGTATTTCTGGCTCTCCACCTGCTGGTACAAGGTAGGACTGCACTTTGGCTCCTTTGTGGGCATGTGAGACAGTGATGCCAGTTCAGCCAGGGGCTTGAGAACAGAGCTGATGCATGCCACTCGTGGGAGAGAGCGGTTAAGTGTTGTTCAAGATCGAGTCCTTCTGCTACAGCAACCAGCCTGGGTTAAGAGGGTGACTCTCCCAGCAGGTCTTCAGCCCATTTAATGGGGGATGTGAGAAAGAAATCTTTGACACTGTGAGCCATGAGGAGATTTTGGGGCTAGAACCAAAGCCAACTGTTCTATTACACTGCTCCTTGCTGTTTGCCTCTTTGCCTATGGTTTCCTTTTAGCTTGAACTTCACATCCTCCAGTTGGCTGATTCCGACCAACTTGATCCTTCTAGACCACTTCATAGGTCATCTTTTCTGCAAAGCCTCTTCTGACACTTCCAGGAAACTGACACTCTCTAAGCTGTGTTTCCACTTTGCTCCCTATGCAAACCTCCGTCACAGCTGAAATCACGTTTTATTTTTGCTCTTTACGAGTCTGCCTTCCTCGTTTAGGCTGGAAGTGTCTCCATTCATTTTCCTATGCCCAGTGTCTATTTCAAAATACAAGCTCAACAAATGTCTCACAGAGCACTGAAGGCACTCAGAAATGTTGAAGGACATAATTAAAGACGCCACATCCACGCTAGAGTTTGTAGTTCCGAAGTCCCCAGGTACACTGGCACTGGTAATTGACCAGTCCTGGATGATATTTGTTAAGAGTGGTTTCTTTTCTTGCTTCAGTATTATTTGTCTATAGTTCAAATAATTAAAAAGAAAGGGAGGGACAGAAAGAGATGAGAGTTTGGAGAAAACCTTCCAGGATAATTTTTTTGAGATGCTGTGGTTGTTTATATGAAGCTCTGGCTCTGCTTCGATGGGAAAGCATATTTGTTGATGTAATGCCTTCGCTTTTTATAAATGCATTTATGCACATTATCAACCGTACCTCCCTTGGCGGTTTATATACTATTAGGTTCCAAGATTCTGTTTCAGTGTCTGTGGCAGATGAAGTAAATTCAGTTCAGGGTGGAGAATCAAGGGAGATCCCATTTTTGTTTGGGTCTAGTTCCCCATAGTTGAGGTAGCATATTTACTGTCACAGTGTCCTTAATTTCAGAAATGCATCTGTGCATACTGTCGAGTGCATCTCATTGAGTTGTTAAGACTAGACTCTGAATTCTAATATGAACTGACAAGTCTGTGTTTCAGTGTCAGTGGCAGAACTCGGGTCCTTGCGCTTGTGCAGCAGGCAGCGAAATCACTGAGCCAAATCCCCGGCTCACCCTTTTTATTTTTTAAAAAATGAGTTTTACATTACAGTGGGCCGCTGTTGTGTTTGTCTGTTCACCGTCCATTTCTGCTCTGTCTGGAAATAGCTTCTCTGCCTTCCTGAGGCTGTTTATTTGACTTACACTGGGCAGTGGCAATGTGGGGTAATAGTTGGCCGAATTCTCTGGAGTAAGCTGCTGCAGGTTCTTTGATTTAAGCTATGTGACCTGCCGGATGCTACTTCAGGTCTCCAAGTCCTGGTCTCCTCCATCATAGAATGGAAATAGCTGTTACTGTGAAAGTCTTATTACCACAGGTTTTTTCCTTGGGGACATTTTTTGGGTGTGTGGTGGGGTTGGGGGTTGAACCCAGGGCCATGTGCATGCTAGGCAAGTGGTCTGTTACTGAGCTACACCTCCAGCTTTCCTTGGCGACTATGGGAACTGCCTTCTTTCAGCAGCCATGGCTATAGAAAAATCTACATATTTTCCCCAGTATATGTGATTTGACTTTTCCCCTGAGAAAACTGAGGGATAATTTCTTTGGAGATAAGTTTGCTTCTTGGAGACATGTCTTGACATTGATTATCCTCCCTCCCTTCCTTCCATCCTTTTTCCTTTCTGCAGTACTGGTGATTGATTCCAGGGCCTCATGCATGCTAGGCAAATGCTCTACCACGAAGCTATGTTCCCTCACCATTTTTATTTGTTTGTTTTGAGACAGGGACTTGCTACGTAGTCCAGGCTGTGTATGTAGCCCAGGCTAGCCTTAAACTTGCTGTAGTCCTCCTGCCTCAGCCTCCTGAGTGCTGGGATCACCACCATTTAGGAACGCACCACCATTTTTTTTTTTTTAATTGGAGGAGTTCTATAAAGGCTTTGTGGCTGGCCAACCTTGATTTTTCATCATCTTTCAATGAGATGCATTTTTTCATGAATAGTTATTTGTGAAGCGATTCACGTATGCCCAGGCTAGCTTGACTTCTTGGGTCACATTTAGTTTCTTTATGCCCCACATTTCTTGACTGAAGTTTCTATTAGTCTTCACCTCTTTCATTAGACTGTAATACTGAAAGCCTCTTTTGCACATTGCTGTACAGACACTGCTTTTTCCACAGTGGAAGTGTTGTGTGACACCCCACCGAGGCGTGCTCTTCCTTGGTGGTACCCTAGTGCACACCATTGACAACTCCTGTCAGTCATCAGGGTATAGCTTCTAACTGCTTCTAAGAACTAAGTACATAATTTAAGATGCCAACAGTTTTGTCCTTCAGCATTTATGAGAAGAGGCCTCTCACCTAAAGTATTGTTGAACAATCTATTTAATACTTAGGACCTTCCTCCAACGTGAGGAAGTGTTTCTCCTTGTAGTTCTCCTTGTTGAGATTTTAGTAATTTTTTTCCTGTAGGGTATAGCTGTGTGTGTGTGTCTGTTTTACCTAATAAAATATTTTTTTTCCTTAAATTCTTTTATTGGTACATTGTAGGTATACAATACATATACATTTATCATTGGGTGCTTGTACCTGTACATGATGGATCTTGGTTCTTATTTTTTCCCCATTACCTGTGCGCCCTTCCCTATTTACATAGATTTCATTTCCATTTTTTTTCTTTTCTCATAATTTTTCCTTTCCCTTCTTTCCTTTCCCCTTCCCTTCCCACCACCCCTACAACCTTTGGACCTTTTCCTATTTCAAATTATCAATTATTCATTTTAATCATTTTAATCCTTACTTACACTTCAGTTTCTCACACTAGAGAAACTATTCAGTATTTACACGTGCGTCCTATTTATTTCACTTCCTAATAAAATATTTTGATCAATACATTTTTGGGCTAAGGAATTCTTATGTTTTTAGAGACAAAGTAATGGTACACAGTTTTCAGCATATGAAAAGCTACTGCCTTAGGAATCCTAAAAGTCATTTAGTTTACGTATCACTTTCCCTTCTGGAAACTGTCATTGTACGTTCAGGCAGGTACAGTGCCTTACACACACACTGAGTGGCAAACCTGGGGCTTGGGCCTACTTTGTGGACTTCCTGTTCTTCCAGCACCCCAGCTTACCTTCCTGGCTTATCATGTCAGGAATGTACGCTAAAGAGAGGTAATTTGGAACATTTAGGTATTCATTTTCCCCACGCTATCTGCCCAGTACTGAACCTGGGCCACCTAGGCAGACCTGTTGGCAGGAGTGTTGGCTGGAGGAGCCTGATGGGTATGTGGCTCATGACTCTTTGACGCTGGGTCATTAAAGTGCCTCTTCTTTGAACTCTTTAAAAATGTTTAAGGGCTTTCAGGAAGTATAAAGGCTTTGAACCTCGGTTAGCCAGAATTCTGTTAGTATAACAAAATACCTGGTGGCACAGGCCATAATCCCAGCATTCCAGAGACTGAGGCGAGAGGTTTCAAGTTTGATCCCAACGTGGGGAATATAATGACTTAGTGAGACCCTCTCTTAAAAGCAAACAAACAAATGACGAAAGACAACCCGAGGGGCTGATGGTATGCCTCAGTAGTAACACTGGGTTCAATCCCCAACACCTGTTCTCCCCCCAAACCCCCAAATGCCTGAGATAATCAACTTACAGAGAAAAGGTTGATTTTGGCTCACAGATTTGGAAGTTTGGGTCTAGGGTCGGCTGGCCCTGTGAGGAGGCAGCACATCATGGCAGAGGCAAATGGTGAGGCTGAACTGCTTGCCTCATGGCTGGGTATGAAAAAGAGGAAGCAGAAGGGACCTCGGTACCCCAAGCACCTAACTTCCTCTCTCTAGGTCCCACCTCTCTGCAAAAAGGTTTTGTGGTTATTGGCCCATGTGTGCAGTGCATGATGGTCACCTTCACCGTGGGGAGTTGCTGCATGCACGAGGCTCATCTTATTCTTTTTTCATGCCCTCACCTCCACTTCTTGGTCCCCTGCCAATTTGCAAATGATCTGTTGCCCTGTTTCTCATTATCTATCTTCAATTTTCCTCTCTATGTATATTTTGGGTTTCTCATATAAAAGAAACCATGTGGCATTTGAGTTTGTGTGTCTGATGTATTTCACTTAACATCATGGTTTCAAGGTGCATCTATTTTCCAACAAATTAGTCGAATTTATCCTTTATGGCCTAATACTGCTTCATTGTATATCACTACCACATCTTCTTTATCCATTCATCTGTTGATGGACATAAGGACTGCTTCCCAGATTTAGCTATTATGAGCTGTGCTGCTATAAACATGAGTACGCGGGTGTCACTGTAGTGTGATGCCTTTAACTCTTTTGGGAAGGTACCTAGAAGGGTAGTAGCTGGGTCAAATGGAATCTCTCGTTTTAGTCTTTTGAGGAATCTCCATACTGATTTCCATAGTGGTTGTACTAGTCTACACTCCCACCAACACCCCCCGCCCCCGGCAGCCTCGCTGGCATTCGTTATTATCTTATTTCTTGGTAACAGCCATTCTTTCTGGAGTAAAGTGGAATTTCTTTAATGTAGGCCCCACAGCTAAAGGTTCCAGTACCTCTCAAGAGTGCAATGCTACAGACCAGGCCTACCATGGGATCTTTGGGGGACACTTAACATTTAAACTGCAGCAGAACCTGAGCCTTAGTAATCCATAATAGCTGGAAGAGGTTTTCAGAGTAGAATTGTTAGGGAACAGACAGCTTTTGATTGACAGGTAATAATTTTATTTATTTATTTATTTATTTATTGGTACTGGGGATCGAACTTGGGTCCTTGTGCTTGTGCAGCAGGTGGCGGAACCACTGAACTAAATCCCCGGCCCAGGTAATAATTTATTTGCAATGGAGTTAAGGATGGAAAACAGGAAGAGAGTGGTAGCTATCACCTGCTCAGCTTAATACAGGGCAAGTTGGAAGAAATAGTCAGTTACCCAAGCAGGGGCCTCTACTCAGAATTGGGAACTTCACAGGGCAAAGGTTTAACCATTCTTGGGAACTTGTGTGGGGGGTTTGTTTTCTTATTGAAATGTCCAAACAAGAGCATTTATTTATTGAGACACTGTCCTGCTATGAAGCCCAAGCTGGCCTCAGACTCAGCCTCCTAAGTCCTGGGATTACAGGCATGTGCCAGGAGACCCGACTAAGAACTTTTATTTTCCATGGAGACTGGTAAGGGAGAAATGACCATAATACAGCCAAAATGAATCTGTCTTTGGCAATTCCTTCATCTTTGGGCCCTGGGATCCATTCTTCTCAGCCTGACACCTCGAAATTCCCATTACAAGTTTTTTTCTAGTTCAGCTGAGAATAGCTTGGTAATGTTGAATGAATATCATTACAAACTTTGGAAAAGAAAAGCTCTCTATCGCATTTTTACCAGTTCGGAAAATATCAAACAGTGGTTTTAATTTCCTCCCTCTCCCTTCTGTGGTATTGAGGATCGAAATGAGGGCTTCCCACATAAAGTACCAGGCAAGTGCTCCACCAGTGAGCTACATCACAGCACTTGTAAACTCTGAGACAAGGTCTCACTAAATTGCCCAGGCTGGCCTCGAACTTACCATTCTCCTGCCTCAGCCTGCCAAGGAGCTGGGATTACAGGTATGTGGTACCACACCTGACCTCTATTTCCTTTCTTTATCCATCCCAACATACCATTAGGGAATAGTCACCATGTGTAAATTACTTTGTCATGTTCTAGGGATACAGTGATGAGAACATAGACATGTTCTCCATGGAGCCTGCAGCCTGGTAGGAAAAGTCAGGCTACAAAGCAGTGGCAAATGTCAGCCCATTCCCTTCGACTTTCTGCTCGGGTAAAACGGTCTCTTTGTGTCAGACAGAATGGAACAGGAGGGTGGGAGAGAAAGAACAAATAATGAACAAGCACTTTAGCTCTGAGCACAGGAGCTGAGCCTGATTGTTTCCATGAGTGTGAAGGCTGCCCCTAACAAGAGAGTGAGGGTAAAACAGAGGGGAAAGAGAAGAGAAGGAAACAGAGTGGGAGCAGAGGAAGGGGAGAAAAAAGACAAGTGGCGCTGACTGAGGGGCAGGGAGTGTTAGCTGGGATCTGGGCTGTTGCTGTGGCTCCCACTGTTGATACTACTCAGCCTTCCATGCGAATCAAGGATATCGCTGATGGGCACGGGCCACCTCCAACGTGACACCCCAGCTCTGAGCCAGTTCCTTAGTTCACACCGGCCTGTAAACAGACTTTGTGGGTTTAGTTTGTGTTTCTAACAGCACGCACAGTCAGACAGGCAAATAACAGACTGAGGAGGTCCAGAAGATGATGAGGGAGTTGGAAACACCCATGGCCTGGTGCCCTTCTAAGTGTCAGAACATCACAGCACAAGCCGTCACTTACGTGCTTGTGTTGATGGTGGTTAAAGAAGCCTACAGTGCTGCCTGTCTTCTAAAGGTATCGCGTATACAATTATGCATGTATGTAATGCTTGATAATGCTAGGTGATTGTGTATTTACTATACTGAACTTTTCATAATTTTACGATGTACTCCTACTTACAAAAATTACTGTAAAACAGTATGCTCATATTTCATGTTTACCAAGTCTCTCGATTGTATCATTTTCTCTTGGCCGTAGGAATAATGGGGTATGTATCGTCTGCATCCACTCCATCTCTACACAACCTACTGTGTAGTAAGCGGTACGTCCAGGAGCCTGCCAGCACCCTGTAACGCTGGCACCTGAGTCTGCATTCCTTGGGCCGCGTCCCAGTCCCATCGGTGCATGGCTCTAACCCTTGTTCACTTTTCTCAGATTAGGGAGCCACAAGCTGAGACTTCCAACGATGGGAACAGCACGGAAGTGGAGGGATGGGGAGGTCGGACAAGCTGTCCTCTGACCTTGGGGGTCAACAAGGAGGCCCAAGAGAGGTCGGCCAGCCTGCACCCCGGCCGTGAGAGCCAGGCGGAGGTGCTCAATGGAGTCTCCTTTTCCGAGAGCAGAATTTTTTCCTCTTTTACAGTGAAACTGGAACAGTGCTGGGAAAATGGGACGGGTGTCCCCAGTCAAGAGACAGGGCTGTTTACCCAACTCTGCATAGGAGCCCTAAGGGAAGGGAGTCTTGGTACAAAGGAAAACTATAATTTTCCGAAGGAGAGGCGGTCAGTGCCAGTGGGGGCCCGGGGACCAGAGCGCGGGGTTCCCTGACAGGTGGCCCCGAGGGCGCGGGTCTGAGCCCAGCTTCTCCCTGGAGGGGGAGGTCGGAGAGAGCCCCTTGGGGCTTCGCCGTCCTTAGGTGTTTTGAGGTACAGGCCCTGACCCGGGTACCCCACAAAGTCAGCTGCGGGGCCGTAAGGTGAGGCAGCCCTCCTCCAGAGGGCGTGTGGGGTGGACACCGACTTTGCAGTCTCCGGGTCGGCCGGGGCCGCAGAGCGGGGAGGCGAGAGGACCCGGAGTTGGGCTTCGGCCCGAGGCCGGGCGGGCGCGTCCTGCGCGCTCCCGAGCCCAGGGCTCCCACGCCGGCCCCTTGCGGTCCCGAGGCCCACGAGGCCCATTTTGGTGCAATGCGAATCAGCTCGACCGCCCCGGCGGAGGGGCTCCCGGGCTCCGGGCGCTCGCGCGGGCCGGGGTCCGAAACCTGAGTCGGCGCCGCCGACCCCCGGCCTCGCCGCTGCCGTCGCCATAGCAACCAGGCCCCCCGACTCG
>NW_004624805.1:5047379-5100017 GCF_000247695.1 Heterocephalus glaber
CTCCCCGCCTCCCCGCCTCCCCGCCGCCGCCGCCGCCGCCGCCGCCCGCGCTTCCTCCCCACGCGTGACTGGGCCGAGCGGTGCAGACCGCCGTTCGCTGTGCGCACTCGCGTGTGCCCGGGCGCGCTGTGTGGACCGGAGACGGGGTCACGGCACAATTCACCCTTCCGGTCTTCCCCGTTTCTGCCCTGAAATCGGGGTTCGTGGAATGGACTCCCGCGCGCGTCTCGCCTGCAGGCTGGACTCGGGGAGCCGCGCGACCGCGGGAGGGAGGGTTTGGCAGAGCAGGGCGCAGGCGGGGAGGCGCCCGAGCGGGTGCGCGCCCGGGCGCGTGTCCCGCGGGGGTCTCCGGGCCGCACCCCCGGGGAGCAGGGACGGTCCCGCCCGGAGTTGGTTTTCGTTTTGTTTTGGGCGCCTCGGAAAGGTGGAGGGGCCGGTAGTGAAAGAGATCAGGCACTGCTGGCAGAATCAGAAGTTGGGGTTCCCCACCCCCCGCGATCAGCGCGTGCTGTCGGCTTCCCGTGAGCGTTGGCGGGGGGGGGGGGGCGAGCTGTGCATTAGGCCGGGAAGAAGGAGGCGTTTCATGGATGGATCTGCGTGGCTGGGTGCTTGCTTGCCTGCCTTCCTTTTCTCTTTACTGTTTCTGTGGTCGGCTTGCAGTGGCAGAACCCCGTTTTCCAACTCCGTTTGCCTGAGCTCAGGGTCCGCCGCAGTTGTTAGTCACCCCCCTCTCCGCACCCCGCCTCTGCAGCGGGGGTGGGGGGGGAGCGGTGAGGGTGAAGGCGGCATCCCCAGCCTAGCTTCGGACTCTTGGGAAAGCCCAGGACTGGACGAGGGTCCCCAGCCGCGGCTGCTGGGGTCCCGGAGGGCACCTGTGGGTACTGACTTTATCATCGTTGAAATGAAATTAGAAAACACTTCGCCTTTTTTGGGGGGGGGGGTACCAGGGATCGAACTCCGGTCCTTGTGCTTGCGCAGCAGGCGACTTCGCCTTTTTTTTTTTTAATTTAAAGAAAGGGGTTTCCCAGTTGAGGGTTAGTTTTGGTCAAAACTTTTGAATCCTGTCATTGGGGTTTATTCAGTTTTGGGGTTGTGACTCTGAGATGTTCAGATTACAAGGAGGTAAGGAGTCCTATCCATGTGCATGTGTCCCTCTTCGAGGCTTTTACCCGCCTGGGCCCCTTGCCTGCAGCCTCTGGCAGTTTGATGCAGTATTGCTGACTGACTTGGCTTCCACCTGGCTGGCTGCAGTCGCTGGGTGGAGGGGTTCCCTGAGTGGCTCCCGCTGTGGCGTGCTGTTGGGGTCGCTGCAGTGGCTTCCACCTCCCGGAAGGATGGGGATTTGTCTTCGGACTCAACAGCATCTCGATTCTGGCCCCATTCGGGTGAGCTCCGGGCATGAGTCTGCCCTAGGGTCCCAGAGGGCTGCCTTCTGCCTTGGAAATTATTCTTTGCCAGGATCCTTTCCACCTAGTGCTGGCAGGGGTCCTAGAAGAGTGAAAGTCATAGAAGAGAATGACCCAGTTTCTTTTACTCAATGACATAATGGTATGGTAATCGTGGTAACATTCTTCAGTGTGTACCCGGCATTTATTTTAAGTGTCTTGTGTGTGTTAACTCACTTCAGTGTCACAGTAACCTTAAATGATGTAGATATTTACTGTGATCCCCAGTTGTCAGATGAAAACACGAAGGCAACAGAGAAATTACGCGACCTCCCCACGTTATTAGGTGGTGGACCTGCTGTGGAAAGCTAGGCAGAGCAGCCTTTGATAATCCATGCAGGGTCGAGCCACTTTGTGGATTTTGTAATGGTGGATGATGAATAATAATTTAACCTGGGCTTAGGATGTAGAATTCAGTGGTAGAGCTCTCGGCTAGCATGCGTGAGGCCCTGGGTTCCACCCCCAGCATTGGGAAAAAATATAAAGGGCTTAATTTTAATACTTAGAAAGCTAATTTTAACACTAATGTAAATAGAAAATAATTATGGGATAATCTATTATCTAAACATGTAAGAATTTCAAAGCTCTTGGATTATCAGTGTCCTTCTGCCTATTGGACTCAGTAGAAGTGTTTCCAAGTTCAGGATGTCTAATTCACCTGGGCCAAGTCTAGCCACCTCGGCTGAGTCTTAACAACTCGGAGCTCACTTCCTGTCCTTTCTGTGTGGGCTTTTCTGTTTGTAATCAAGTCCAGCGTGAATCCAAGGCTTCCCTAATTATAACTGGTGTTCATTCCCAGAGCGCTCTGTGGTTCCAGCCATGTTGTTCGCCACACCTTTGCTGTGTGTCTTTAAGATCCTAAGGCAGGAAAGCCCAGCAAGAAGTGAGGCTGTCAGCTTACAGTGTTAAAACGCTTATGAAATAAAGCATCATAAAATCCAGGGAGGACTTGCGTTGCCTGAGTCTGGAATCTCATATTGGGCTGCCTTCTCCAAGTCTCTTCCTAATAGAGTAGAACACTTACTGTTGGATGCTAGGGTCATGGCACTTAGTGTGGTCAGAGGGACCTTGCTGGAGTATGGAGGCTGAGGGCGAGGGACGCTTGACCAGGAGGAGGAAGTGAAGGGCAGCATGGGGAGAGGCTTGGGGCTGGGTTGTTGGCTGCATCTCTGAGATAGGCCCCAGGGAAAAAGCTCTCAACCTGGGACTGCACTTTAGCCGCCTTTGAAAGGGAATCCCAGAACCTAACCTATCTCTGAATTAGGTGGTGAGGCTTAATTACTGCTTATTAATCACCAACATGTTTTCAGGTCCTTGGCACACGGTGAGAGCAAATAAATGCTGTGTAACAGCAAATTAGGGATGGTAAACATTCTGTTGGTGCATTTTGCTAGGATGTTGAGGCTTCTCTGCTGTAGGTGTCTTTCATTGACTTCTGAAGCTGCCACAGAAGGCTGACCCACAGCACCCGGAGAAGTGCAGATGGGGGGGAAGCTCTGTGTGTGGCAGGGAAGCACCCCAGGCTCCTGTAAGCGTGCCTGCAATTTCCAGCCCTTGAGATGCGTGTGAACAGGGAAAGCCTTAACACTTGGCACCACCAGAATGGTTTTTCCAGCTTCCCTCGATTCCCCTGGAGGATGGGCGATGACACATCCTAGGAACTAGATCTCCTTCTCATGGAGCCTGAGGATGGTGTTTCATCAACTGACATTTGAAGTCTGCTGTGTGGAGGTGGCTGGCCTGGGTCTGGCTCAGCCACTCAGGGGCTGTGTGGCTTGTGTCAGGGAGGGGGCCCCAGCAGCTGGGCGAAGCTCCTCTGGGTGGCAGGGACGTACTTATGACTGTGCAGGCGCATAGTGAATCAGCTCTGGACCAGCCGCCCTGGCCCGCGTAGCATCAGCGGCAGTGAGTCCTCCTTTCTTTAACTGAATATCTGCTGAGTGCTGCTGTAGGAAGAGAATAAATGGCCATTTCTGTGGGGCGAGCCCTGTCCTTTGCTGCCTGTCTCGTATTTACACTGCTTACTCTGAAATTGCTCAGTAAATACCCCTGTTGTCTGAAATTCAGGCTAGGAAACACTCACCTTCTCTCTTCTTGGAGCGCATGTGTGCGTGTGCGTGCGTGTGTGTGTGTGTCTGTGTGTGTGTGTGTGTAAAAGGAGCTGGTAGTGGGTTGGACATGGGGTGTGAGATTCCCCAAGGATTTGGGGTCCGAAGGATGGTGGGACTGGTCGTTTTGTTCAGCTCCTCCTAGGGGTTTTGAGCACCTTCCGTACCTGGTGTTGGGGCCCTTGATAGGGCAAGCTCATGCCCGGAGGCATCTCTGCTGTCCCATCAAGGGACTCTTGCATTTCTGGTGAAGTTCTGGGAAGGACTTTTTTTTCCGGCACTGGGGATTGAACTCAGGACCTTACGCTTTCGAGGCAGGCACAGTGCCACTGAGCTACATCCCCGGCCCCTGGGAAGGACTTTTGAGGAAGTTCCTCTCTGTCCACAGTGAGAGAGTGCGTGTGACAGACCGGAATCTGAGCAGCAGAAGAGCTGTAACTGTGAGAAAATGCTGTTTTGTGCTTTTAGAATTCCATCAGTAGCGGAGCTAGATCGCTGTGACAGGTGGACCCATAACTCACAGCTCCTCCACTCGACCTAGGAGTGTGTGTCCCAAATCATCTGTTCAAAATAATATATGATAATTATGTCATATGTGAGAGGGATAATATTATTATTATAATAAATGTTACATTTGGAGAAAAAAAGCAGAAAGTTTTCCTTGACCGAGGAAAGCTAACCAGCTGGGTAGAACTGGTCCCGCAGTGGTGAGTGGGGACTCCCCTCCATCCCTGGCTCTGCTTCAAGCTTGCCAGCCCCGGGAGGTGCTGGGATTGGCTGTTATTGGGGGAGGACCTCAGGGGTCAATTTGGCTGCCTCTCTCTAAGTCCTTTTCATCTTTCCTTTCCCCAAACAAATCTCCTCAAATCTCCTTCAGTCTCTCTCCACCTGCTGTTCCTCTCTCCTCTGGGCCGGCTCAGGCGTGGTGCCCGCTGGGAATTGCTACGTTACTGGTCACCCTGCTGAGGGTGGCAGACCTAGCACCTTGGGGCCTCCTGTCATCCCAGTGCCCCAGATGTCACGGGAGTCCCCGGGAGCCCTAGCCCACTGGGCACAGGTCTCTTTGTTAACGAAGAAACAGCATATAGGTGGCCCAAGGAGCTTGGTGTCTGAGACGGTTCACCCAGGTTTCTTCTCTCACACGATGTGGCCAGTTGAACGCTAATGTATTTGACCCAGGAGGACGTGTGGGCTCTTTCTTTGGGGTGAGAGATCACTTTTTTTGGGGCTAGTTTTTTTTTTTATTAGATCTCACTTGATTTTCTTTAAAGGTTCCTTATGCAATATATGGATTATTTAGGCTCCAATCTGACCCAGGGTAACCTCCGAATGGATGTCAGAGGTCAGGTTCGTTTTGTAGTGGGCCGTGTTCAGCCCACTCTGTGCTCAGCTCTCAACTGTTTGCCTTGTGCTGTTTTTCTTAGTGTTTCAGCAAGATTCCCAAAGGCAGGGGTTCTGTCCCTTGCTTTACCCCCGATCTTGAGGATAAGTCAGGCCCAGTACGAGCATTCACAGCTGTGTTCCCCTGGATTGACCCCTTAATCTCAGGTGGAGATGGAAGTGGCAGCTGCCCGGGACTGTGAGGACCCAGGGATGTGTAGGAAGTGCCAGCTCCTTTCTGGGGTTGAATAAACAGTGACTATCATTACGCTCTTGTTGCCTGCTGCAGCTGCGGTTGACTCCTCAAGAATATTCAGGGCCAGCACCAGTGAGGAGGAACATGCCTGCATCTGCTGGAAATTGATTTTTGTAAGCTCTTGTTGCAAAAATGCCGGATGATGCATATTTATCCTCTCAAAAAATTGATTTAAGCAACCAAGAACAATTTTTCCTTCAGCCGGGGAAGAACAATTGCTGATTGTTCTTTACGCTTCAGTGACTGGCTGAGAACCTAGGTTTGATGGTTACGTGGGAATGGATGCGAATCCTGCCAGGCCCACTGTTTCCTGGCTGTGCAGCTTTGGATGAATTATGTTACCGTTCCGAGTCCCATGTAGGACACGATCTCACTGGGCACTCATCTGGGGGTTGTGAGGAAGATGAAGTGAGGCTGTGCGAGAACCGGAGGAGAATGGAGCCGGCCTGGGAATCCGCTCGGCAAGTGCCAGCCCTCTCCCCAGAGACCATTTGGGCAGATTTGGAGACTACACAGGGCCCTTCACCGTTTGCTCCCAGTAGGCGACCATTAGTCCATGCGGTGCCAGCATTACCCCAAAGCCTCCACCCTAAACGCCCTCTGGGCCAGCTCCTGTGCTGGGCTGACCAGTTTGCTTCACATCCCACACCCCGGGCTTGTCCCTTCTTGTAGCTCACCCGCTTTGCCTCTGCCTCTCCCTCTCCCTGCTCCTGAGCTGGGGCTGAAAGTCTGTCCCTGACGTATCAGCTGGTGCCACCGCCTTCTCCCGGCACAGATGTCCATCCTCATCCTCGAGCAGCAGCGGCTGGCCTCCCTCAGCTTCCTCGTGCTGGGCTTGTCAGCACTGTGGGGCTCTGGTCAGCTCTCACTGGCCTTTACATTTGTGCTTGCTGTGCTGGGATGGAGCCTGGGCCCTGCATCGTAGGCAGGGGCTCACCACCGAGCTACCTCCACAGCCCTGAAAATGGTTTGATTTGATGCCTTGGGTCACTTACAGAGTCTTCCTCTCGTGGATTTATGTCATGTAACACCTGTATGTACTGAATTCCTTTGAATGTTAGTGTTTTAGAGTAGAAGCAGCTGTATATGTACATCGCACAGTAGTTTAGATTCCTTTAGATGGGGAGTTTTTGGGTAGGAGGTGGAAGATCTCAAAAAACTTTTACTTTTCCAGGCTGTGGGATGAAAGTGTAGCTCTTCGGAGCTTACCTCTAAGTTGGGGGGTGCCCTCTCCTAGACCTTTCCCTTGCAGCCCCTTTGGGGCCAACCTCTGGTTCCATGCTTGGTGGGAACTCTATACCCGTGCACTGGGGAAGCTGCTAGCCTGAAGCTGTTAATATTCTACCTGTTGAGAGAGCCTGTCTGTCGTTCATGACCACAATCCAGATCACTGGAGTTGCTCTTGCAGTAAATTCAATATGTTGCTATAAACAGAACCCTGAAGATACCGTATTAAATAAAACCCCAGCCCTGATTCCCAGGAGGCACTCATGCTTGCTTCCCCATACAACTCTGTCCCTTCCCACCAATGCCCAGCACTGTGGGGGCAACAAGGGGAGGAGAGGGGAAACAAACCCTACCCAGACTGAAGCCTTGTAGCTTTAGACAACTTGGGCTGGAGGGAAGAGCAGAAGTGTACAGAGCCAGGACATCGCATCGGCAGTGTCCCTGCCCCCAAATATCTGTCAGTATGAGGGCCCAGAGGTCCTTAACCTTGTGCTATGGTTTAAATATACAGTGTCCGCCAAAGACTCTTGTACTGGCCGGCTGTAGAGGCCCACGCCTGTAATCACAGCACTTGGGAGGCCGAGGCAAGAGGATTGCTACGAGTTCGAGGTCCATCTGGGCTACATAGTGAGTTCAAGGCCACCCTGAACTACATAAAGTTAAAAAACAAAAAAAAGACAACAACAAAAGACTTGTGTATTGAAGGCTTGACCCCCAGTGCTCAGAGGTGGGGGACCTAGAGAGGAGACTGGCTCACAAGGGGATTACCCACTGATGAGTTCACAGCGGAATGAGCTGTTGGGCGCGGGCAGAGCCAGAGGAAGGGTAGATCACTGGGGCTGTGTCTTTGAAGGGTGCACCGGTCCTGGCCCCTTCCTCTCTCACTCTTTCCCTTTCTGTTTCAGAGTCGCCATGAGTTGAGCAGCTTTCCTCCATCAAGCCCTTCCACCATGATATTTCTGCGTTTCCACAGGCCTAAAGTAAAAGCTGGCCTGCCATGGACTGAAACCTTTGAAACCATAAGCCAGAATAAATCTACTTTAAGTTGACTTTCTCACACTTGGTCACAATGATGAAAAGGTGACTAATACACTTTGGGAAAAAACAAAAATGCTTAAAATTTGTCCTAAAAGTTTAGGAGCGAAAAGCCAGGTGTGGTGGCACCTGCCTGTGATCCCAGCACTCTGGGAGGCTGAGGCAGGAAGATCCCAAGCTGAAGCCCAGCCTGGGCAACTTAGTGAGACTGTCGGAACATAAAAAAGAAAATAAAAAAAGCAGGGAGTGTGGGTCATTGAGAGGGTCCTGGGTTCAATCCCCAATACTGTGCCAACCAACAAACCTCCCAGAATTAGAAGGTATGAATACCCTGAAATAGGCTGAGAGTCTGCCAGTAATTTAGCGTGTGAGTGATTTTGAAGTATTCCGGTGTTTAGAAGAAGTGTGTGAGTGGGAGGGATGGAAAGGGAAAATCTGGTCTTGGTGCTTTGGAGGAACGAAGCTCACAGGGTTGCAGGCTGGGGAGTTGAAGGCAGAGAGAGCCATGTGGGAAGGAGCCAGGGGCCTGAGGAGCAGGATCTCAGCCATCACAGACCTGGGCACCGCCTGGCCTAGGCCCCGGAAACGGTGGGTGCCATTTTGCCACCACCTCTGGCATCTTTCCCTCCTCTCCTCCCCAGCTCCCTGCCCCGGGGCCAGGCAGGACTGGTAACCCCGTCCTTCAGCCACAGCCTGCACCCCAGTGCTCTGTCTAGGCCGAGTAGGATCCTGCTTCCCAAGAAATTCCCACTTAACCTCTGAAAGAAAGTGGACTCCAAATAACAGCAAAAGTTTAAAATGAGCTTTTGGAACTGACATCCTGTACAAGTTGGGGGCAGCCTGAAGTTGGCAGTAATGTACAAGAAGCGTGCTCCATGGATTCTCTCTGCCTATGTTAGCATGGTCTGTAAAAATGGAGTTCGTGGTCCTGGTAGTGATAAAAATGTTAAAAAATTAGCTTTCTGTAGCCCTTTCAGCCCTCGGACAACTGGGATATAGTAAGATTTCATATATATATGTATATGTGTACATATATATGCGTATGTGTTGGAACAATTGTGGTTAAAACGTAGAACTTGTGTTCTTTACCATTTTTAGGTGCATCGCTGGGTTAAAACAGCCACATTTGCAGCCATCCCCCTGTCCGCTTCCAGATCTCTTCCTCTCCCCAAGCTGAGCCTCTGGACTCCATACACAGTGTGTCCCCTCTCCTCTTCCCCAGGCTGCTGGCAACCACCATTCTCCTCCCTGTCCTGTTGCTGTGAACCTGACTCCTCTGGGGACCTCCTGGAAGTGGAACCTTGCAATCTCTGTCCCCTCTCACTTGTATACTGTCTCTTCAGGACTCATCTCTCTTGTAGCAGGGCGCAGAATTCCCTAACTTTTCCAGGCTGAATAATAGTCCAGTGCATGAGTACACAACATGTTGCTTATCCATTCATTTGTCCACAGACATGAGTTGCTCCCACCTCTTGCTTGTTGTGTATATTGGTGCTAGGAGCCAATATGGGAGAATAAATCTGTCCTTAAGACCCTGTCTTCGTTTTTTTTGAGCATGGACCCACAAATGCAATTGCTGGATCAACTGGTAGGTGTATGTTTTAGTTTTTTTTTTGTGGCACTGGAGGATTGAACCCAGGGCCTTGTGCATGCCAGGCAAGTGCTGGGTTTTAAATTCTGCGAGGAACTGCCATACTGTTTCCCACAGCTGTGTGGTGTTTTGCAGTTTGCAAAGTGGCTTTTGCATCCAGGATTCCTTCTGGCGCTTCAGATAGCCCTGTGAGTGAGCCGCAATTATTGCCTTCATTTTACAGATGAGAAATGGAGGTCGGGGAGGAGGTTAAATGACCCAGGTGACACGTTGCTAAGTGGCGAGTGGAGATTTGAGTGTCTCCTGACTCCTGACTCAGTGCTGTTTGTCCTGTTTCATGCTGTGGCAAACCGGCGAGTGCAGTTGATGGAGTAGAGAACTACTGACTGCTGAGAGGAGGAAAAAGACCCAACTGGGGCCTCCTTTGGATGAACATGGTAGCGTAGGGGCCCCACGCCAGTGTGTGCTGGTGAACCAGCTTGTGAGGGAGGAGGCTCTGGCTCTGGCCGGTGCAGGTCCCGGGGTGTAGGCCTCCCACCTGGGCTGGTAACACTCCCCATAGTTTGATAATCTACTTGCAACACGCCTGATTCACGCTCTCTTAGGCAGAGACACCCCTAAAGGAAGAAGAGGTCAAGAGGTCTCAATCTGAGTCCCAGCTCTGCCATTTCAGAACCAGAACCTCAATCTTATCCTGCCTGGGTCTTGATTGCCTTGTCATCAGATGGGGATAATTAGCCCTGGATTACACCTGCTCATGTTACAGAACTTTGTACAAGTTCTGAATGAGGGAAGGCATGTGTGGTGCTTACTATATAGTGAGGCCGAATACAAACAGAGGGTATTATTACGAGGATTATAGCTTTAAAAATACTCCTTTCTCATAAATGTTAGCATCAGGTGCACTCCGTGAAACCTAGCTATTGTCTTTTGGGCAGGCCTTCCATAGAAGTTGGGTCATGTGACCTTAAGTCATGTGCTGACTTGTTTGTTGACAAGTGTCAGCAGCAAACCCTGAAAAGTTTCATAATATATTTACCTGGCTCTGTTCACGTGTTACATTTTTTCATTGTCAGGGTTTAGGTGATTGGTACCTTAAGACAAACTTTAAAAAAATATGAGGGCAGCAGATCCTCCCAGCAGAGAATTTGAAAGATACGGAAGAGTTTTCTGTTGCTGTGCTTGGATACCACAGATGAGGTAATTTATAAAGAAAAGAGGTCTATGCAGCTCACCATCCTGGAGATTTAAGAGTATAGTGTCTGCATGGGCAGGGCATCTGCTGAGGGCCTTCTTGCTGGCGGGGACCCTCTGCAAAGTCCCCAGGCACCACAGGGGTCACATGGCAAAAGTGAGCCTGGGGTGGGGCTTTCTCCCTCTTCTTCCAGAGCCACTGTTGTAACGATGGGGTCTCACTCTCTGCCCTGTCTAATCCACCTGCTCCCGAAAGCCTCTTCTCCAAACACCGTTCACCTATGACTTTGGGGAGTAGTTGTGGGGGACACACTTGAACCATGGCAGCTGCGTACTGGGGCAGAATGGGCTGGTTGGCTGGATGGATCCCAGGCGATCGGGATCTCAGGAGGTGCCCTGAGGGTCGGTGATGGGGTGGGTCTGTGAGGTACGGGGGGCTGTGGATATTAACCGATCGACAGTATGTCAGTATTCTCCCAGCTGGTGTGGTTGAGGCGTGGTGTACGTGCTGAGTGTTGGCTCTGCACATAGGCGAGCCTGTCCCTTGGAGTGCTGCGGGTGCCTGACTTTATTGAGTGTATCAGCACACTCGTGTCAGCTTGGTGGTCATGTGATAGCCCTGCTGACGTTAATGTCACGGCCACTACCTCTACCCTCACGAGCCCCGCTAAGCACATCCCAGAATCTGG
This sequence comes from Heterocephalus glaber, assembly GCF_000247695.1. Next base: position 5,058,305 of record NW_004624805.1, read on the forward strand.
TGTGTCAGAATCTGATGCCAAGATGAGACCCCGCTCAACAGCCTTCCAGAGAGCTAATTCTACACGTGAGAGGACGAGATAAAAAGGATTCATGTCCTAGAATGTCTGACTGCCCCTGGTTAGGATAAGGCACAGGAACCTGGCTTCTCAGTCACGTTGTGACATTAAACAAATACTGTCCCACATGTAGCCCTTTCTTTTGCCAAACTGCAGACATCTAAAACCCATCCAACCTCTCCTTTAGTTTGGCTCTTGAATGTCTGCGAAAGGTGGACCTGGTACCTTTGCTTTCTCTGCTTGTGTTAAAGGCTTGTTCCCAGCTGAAACCTTTAGAGGTGGGGCCTAGTGGGATGTCTGGGTCATTGGGGAGCAGCCTTCAAGGGGAGAGTGGGACCCCAAGCCCCTTTTCTTCCTCTCTCTTTTGTGCCCTGGCATGTGTTCCCACCATGATGTGCTGCCTCACCACAGGCGAAGAGCAGTGGTGCCAACTGACCATGGACTGTACCACTGAAATGATGAGCCAGAGTAACCCTTTTCTCTTTATAGGTCAGTGGTCGCTGGGTTGTCACAGTGACAGGAAGCTGACTAATGCGATCTCTTTAGAATGTAGTCTGAATCAACTCAGTCTCGCAGTTAGAGGTGAGGTGTTTTTACCCTGGTGCAGATCAGCTGGACCATGTCTTGGTGTGTGGGCCATGAAACACAGGTGCTTAGAGATACAGTGTCCTGTAGTTAAGCTTGACACCTAGACCCACAGGGCTTTGGCTGGGTCTTCTCCTGCTGTCTAGCCGTAGGGTGAGGTTGCTGCTCTGTCAGCTTTGCCTGTCCCTGTCTTTGGTTTTCGTTCCTGGGCCCTTTGGGATTCCCTGGACAGGTGTGTGCAGTGAGCTCCTGAGTGTGCTGTAGGGAGAACTCGGAGCTGGGTACTGGGTGCCTTTGTTCTCTCTGCTTGTTTCCTCCCTGCCATGCCCGGCTCAGGTAGATGAGAGGGAACCACAGTCAGAGAGCCAGGAGCAGAGCACAGGCCCGTGACTCCTGCAGGGCCTCAGTGGCGAAGACCCGAGCCAGGATTCCCTGTGCGGAGGCCTGTGTGAATACCGCCTCTTGTCTTAGTGTAACAGGCCTCCCGGTGGGCAGCACCTGGCTCAGGTGGGACCCTGCGCTTAGTAAATGTTGGTGGGGAAAAGGACTGCATTGATGGGGAAGAAAAAGAAGCACCGGGTTTGATTAGATAGATGAATTTGCAGTCTTACCTGGACCGAGCTGTGAGACGTTGGCGCAGTCACATCACGTGAGTTCTGTTTTCTCTGAGAACAGTTCTGACCTTTTCAGTTCATGGTGAGGTTTTGTTGCAGAGATGGATAGAAAGCATACTGCGTATTATAAGTGCACAGTGAAGAGCTACAGACTTCGTTTTTAAGCAAATAGGTGCTGAACCCCATCATGTGATTGAGTGCATTACAAAAACCTCTATCAGGTGTCTTCAGGAATACTACGGGAGATGCATTCCGTGAGCTTAAGGCATTTTTTTTGAACTTAAGAAATTAAACATTAATAGGAAATTTGTAGATGAGTGTAAAGGAGTTTATGCTCTTTTAGAATGAGCTTAGGGAAAGAGATGGGAAACATCTTGAAAAACTTAAAGGATTGGACTGGAACTAAGAGGTGGCGGTAATGTTGATTATGCAAAAGAAGAGGCCCTAGGTGGGTAGAGTCCACCAGGGTCGTAGCATATGTTCGTTTGTTCGTTCATCTGTTTGTCCGTTTGTTCTTTTCTGAAGGCCTGCCAGGTGAGAAGGGCTGGTTGGCCCAGCGTGTCTGGGTCTGTAGCTGGAGATGGCTGTGTTCCCTGTGGGCCTGACGGTCCGGGAAGTGCAGTTGAAGAATGTGGTTTATTTCCAGGTGGGGACATCGGTCTTGCAGCCACCTCTGTTGCTCAGATGGTTTGGGGGAGAGAGGCTATGCCTGCAAGTGGGTGCGAGGCCCGGCCTTGGTGGGTTAGGGACCCGGTGGAGCGTGGTGGTAGTAGTCATAGTGCCTCTGAGTCTCCAGGACCAGTGACCTGTGATTCCCTCCCCTCAGCTGTCATTGGGAAATTTTGTAGGAATTCTTGAATGCGTATCACCTGAGTGAGGCCTCACCCTGGGGATGTGGGGATGGTCCTCATGAATGCAAGGACCTCTGAAACGCTTGCTGAACCCTGAAGGTCTTCAGAGCTGGTCTCCTTCAAAAGATCTCCAGGAGTTTGGGGTGCATGCCTGTGGAGTGCATGCAAATAGACTGTAGCCCTGCAGAAGACTGGCTGGCTGCACTCTGGACAAACCAGGCCCCTCTTCATAAGTCCCTTGGGAATGTGCTAGAAACTGAAATGCATTGGTCTGGCCAGGCCTGCCTGGAAATAGGCCTTTGTTTATTCGTCCCCTGTGGTCCGGCATCACAGAGGACTTTGGAGAATGACAGGGCTGATTCACAGTGTTTTGTTTTAAGTCCATCAGATTTTATGAATGGAGAGTCACTCTGCCATGAAGGAAGTGTTGGTGAACAAAACATGGTCCTTGTCCCTCAGGGACCTTTTTGGACAGACATGTAATTACAGCTCAGTGTGACAGTATCCCTTGGAATGGGACAGTGAGCCTGGCCTTTGCCTAAGGACAGTCCCGGAATCAGAAGCGGGAAAGACTGAGCATTCCCCAGTAAGTACTTGGTGAGCTGCTACATGTGTGCCATAGAAGTGCTGACCTTTTGAAAGACAAAGGGTCGTACGGTTCCTGGTGACACAGTGAGGTGTGCTGTGGACAAAGCCACACCCATTCCAGGCTCTGCCCTGTCAGGTGCTGCCTCCTGCTTTCCCATCCTGGCTGGCAGATCTGACCGACATGTCTGACCCTTCCCTGGAGTCCCCAGGCCCCTCGCCCTGCTGGGCTTCCCTGCCTGTGTTCTGTCCGTCTTAGAGGCGGACTGCTGAGAGTCAGTTCTGATTGTCTTTTGTATGCGTCTGCTGTGTCTCATGCTGAGCAGGGGACATTCGCTCATACGTGATGACCATGGCCTCCGTTCCCCAAATAACCAGTACGCTGCATAATGGACGGAGAGTTTGGTTTACTTTGAAAAATCCTGAGCGAAGATATTGTCTGCACAGTCCTGGAGGGAGCCTGCTTTCTAAATGTTTTTCTTACTGATCAGCGCTTGGAAATGTTCTCCCATATTTCCTTCCTCAGGGCTTTTGTCTTTCAGTGGTCCCCCATTTTCCAGGTGTGGTTACTCACCGTGGATCAGCTGTGTTGCATCTGAGGGACCAGCACCGCTGCTCTGGTGTCTGAACAGGGCCCCCCCCGCCCCCCCGCCATCGTAACTCAGCCCCAATAATAAGTTAGAGGGACGAAGTTTAACGAAAGGACGACACTTTGTTTATAAAGAGGAAAAGGAGGGAGAAAAGAGAAGATAGCTACCTTGATAAGAAAGAATCGGGGTGGGGGCTCCGGAGGGTGGAGGACCCCAGGCCCTTTGTTCTCAACTGTTTTGTTTTGGGGGGAGTGAGTGACCCTTCCCCCTCCACCCGGAACTTGTCCTAACTGAATTGGCCTCCGGGCCCCTCTGTCTACCGTCATTTCTTCCAGTGGTCTCTTCTTACATGCAGCTTCTTGCTGTCTGCTTGTCCTTGACCTACCTTTGAAGGCCTTATCTTTGGGGTGGGTGGCTAGTTGGCAAGGGGGTGCCTCATTCCTCTTAGCTTAGAGTTAGTAGGGGGCGTGTGGACGTCTGCTGTACTCTATATCAACCCTAGAGTGAGAAATACGGTGACTCCACAGTGAATCCACATGTATGAAAGTGTATATTTAGGGCATAGGTGTGAGCACACACGGCCTTAAAGTTAGCCAGCCCCCCTTGCTTCCCCTGTATTATATTGGGGGGGTGGCTTATCGTCTGTGCACCTGGCTTTCTCTCTGTGCTGCCAGGGCTGATGTTAGTGAGAAGGTACGGAGGCTGCCTGCTAAAGAATCATGTGCCTACCAGTACTGGAATGTCTGCTGGGCATCGGCACTTCCTTAGACACCTCATGCCTTGCTGGGTCACTTAACCTGTGGACCATTCTGTGGAGTAAATGCGGTTTGACAGATGAGGAGAATGGCTGGCCCCAGGTCACGTGATGAACGCCTCACAGGGCAGGGATTTGCCCAGATCTGCCTGTCTGAAGCAGCTTTGGAAGGATGCCCTCGGCTCGTGGCTGTCTGAAATGGTACCTGTTGCCTTGTCCTGGGCGTGTCCTGCAGACTCTGCCGCTGGGCCAGTGCTGGGGGGCCCTGGGGACCAGCGTGTGCCACTGCGTGGCCTCTGTTAGCTGTCACTGCGTCTCCAGACTTCCACCCCTGCTGCCCTCTCCTCAGGCCCAGGCAGGCCTCGCCCTCGAGCCTGGAGCTTGCGTCAGGCTCAGTCTGCAGGTGAGGGCGCCGGGCCTGGAGTGTGTGACCGACCTTCCGTGCTGAGAGAGGGAATGGCTTACTAACCATTTTATAGGTCAGGAATACATTCTGTAACAGTGCTATTTCTATCCTGGCAAAATGAAGAAAATAATTTTCAAAACAGCCAAAGAAGCATGAAATTTCAGATCAGGCTATGGGGGTGGGGTGGGGAGTGCCACAATAAAAACAATCAAGTGGAGCTCTCATCCTAGGACTCTGCGAGAGAGTATGTAGTATTCTCTGGAACTTGGACAAATGCACATCTTTTATAGTTTAGGTATCCATTGGCCAAAGGTCATGGAAAATTAAGATACCCAGAAGTTCATAGAAGTCTGGTTTATTTTCTCAGATGGCTGAGCCAGGTGCAGAGTATGACTTTGGTCTTTGTCCCTCTTGCTCGAGCTGCTGCTGAGCTGGTTACCTGTGTCAGATGAGTGACTTGGGTGGGTAATTGGACTCCAAGCTCGGTGGTCTTCCTCCACTCAGGGCTCTGTTGTTCTGTTCACATTTAAATAGTTATTTTTCTTTTCTCCTTGCAGTGTACTGTAAATGTTACTCCAAAATTTATTAGGCTGTTTACTTTTTCTCAGGGCTTGTTATTTTAAAAATGTCATTATTAGTCATAATAAAGGACTTATCATGTATTATGCACCTCAAGTGGTTTCTTTCTGTTTTCAATAATTGGAAAACACCAGGAGATACCCAATAGGAGAATTAAACATGTTGAACACCCGCTCTGTTAAGAGAGATCTAACCAGCATGATATGAAGGTTAGTCATTGTTTCTACTTACGCTATGTTTTGAAATCTGTTTCTCTAACGATTTATGTGAAAGGTGACCTTATTCTGTTGTCACAGGTAACTTCTTAGTAATAGGAAGCAGTGAAAACTATGTCTTGTATTGAGTTGTTATTCGGAGGTTTTGAGAGGCAAGCTGTTTATGTTCCAGCTTGAGATTCCAATTCTGCGAGTGTTTAATTCTGCAGAAAGCATCTCACATAGGGAGCTGAGCCCACGGGCCACCTCGAAGGCTCGTGGGCTCCTTCCTCACAATCCAGTGTAACTGGGGCTGGGGATTTAGCTCAGTGGTTTTGCTGCCTGCTGTGCAAGTGCAAGGATTTGAGTTCGATCCCTGATACCAAAAAACCCCCCAAAAAACCCAATCCAGGTGTGGATTTCCTCTGGGGTGTGGACACTGATCCTTTGGGGTCAGTTTTTTTAGGTGCGCCTCTTTCTTTGCTGCCCTGGGCCCTCATGTGCAGAGGGCCTCATGCTCCGTTGAATGCACTGTTCTCTCCCCACTTGACGTTCCTAATACTTTTTAAACAAGGGTCCCCCCGTTCGCCTTTTGCCCCATGTCCCACACATCTCTAGTGCCAGTCATTTTTAATCATGAAACTTTCCTCTCCAGGCCTTTCACCCTAAAATCAAAGGCATTTTAGTGATTAACGTTTTCTTAGGGTTGGTGGTTAAAAAAGTTTAGTCAACATTAAAATTCATCAGCTAACTGGAAGTGTCTTTTATTGTGAGATTCCCTACCCAGAAAGGAGCATATATTTGTTTAGTATATTGAAAAAAATCTGAGACTATTTAGAAACATTTCAAGTAGTCCTTGAATGCTGTGGCCTGCAGGCTTTCTGTGAGTGGCTGTTGGTGCAGGCGGTCTGGATGGAAACACTGCTCCTTGTGCCTGACTCTTAGCTGTGCTCCCTGCCAGGCGTCTGTCTGCACAGTGCTGGGCCTCCACGCATAAGGTATGTGTACGCACAGCATGGGGATGTGTGAACACAGCGTGGGCTTGTGATGAGTTGGTTTTTTTTTTTTCCTGAGGATTGAACTCAGGGTCTCACATATGCTAGACAAGTGCCCTACCACGCAGCTATGTTCCCAGCCCCAGATTTTGATGAAATAAATCATGTAAGATTTGTTTGTTTGCCTGATGACTGGTGTTTATAAAGTGCTCCATAAATGTTAGCTGCAATTGCTTAATTTGGAGCCAGTTTTTGCCACTCAGATTCATATCAAAATGTGATACCTCTAACTCAGTGTAAATTCTTCAGGATAACTTTAAAAAAAAGGAGGTGTCATTTTGAGATGCTGTCTTTGTGTAGGAAGGTACAGGGACAGTTAAACTTTCCTGGTAATTGGTAAGTCAATGCAGAGCCTGGAACTTTCATTACTTGGGCGTCAAGCTTAAAAGAGATAAGAAAATAAGTTGGCACACACACATATCTACTGTATTATAGAGCCTGTGGATGCAGACATGAGAAAGGCATGCCTGTTCCCCAGGAGTGATTAGAAGGACCCTTGCATCGTGTTTCCTACATGGTCTAGCCGAGCTGGGAAGAGAGCACTTTTGCCCATGTATTTTCTTCTCTGATGTTTACAATTCGTAGATCATGGCCCTGCAGAGGCCTTGGAGTCCACGTTGCAAGGAGTGAGGAGCGAGTGGTGTGAGTCACAGATATTTTAATATTTGGCGAGATCACCTTCTCTGGGAATGTGATAGGATAAAAACCAGATAAAACCAGGCCCTGGGATTTAGCTCAGTGGTTTCGCTGCCTGCTGCGCAAGCTCAAGGACCCGAGTTTGATCCCCGGTACCAAAAAAAAAAACAACCCAAAACCAGATAAAACCCTCTTTCCTTCAGCTCTGAATCCAGCAGGACAATTATTGTGATACTGTTCCAGCTTCCAATTAAGAAGATCAATGATTTTAAATGTGAGAAGGTTTGTGATGCTTCAAGGAATGTGTCACACTTGTAGGCTGTTTTATGTAATAATTATTCAGTTTGACAACAGAAAAGAGGCCAAAAAACCCTTCCTTTTATGAAGCAGATAACATAATGGCACCTCTGCTTTTCGTGTGATTGTTGTCCTTATAAAATAGAATGATTTTCGCCAAGGTGCCACTGCAGGAAATATATGTTTAAGAGTATTTTTCAGCTAATTTAAGGCTTGCCTGCTCAGTAATGATATAATTGGCTAAATGGGCATTTATCCATCTTTTATAGATTAAAATGAATAGTTTAATGTTCAGATGAAAACAATGAAAAGTGTATGCCTATGTGAAGTAGGTAGGCATTTTATAAATCTCTTCCATTTGATTTACTTGAAAGCTTTCTTTTCCCCTTTAAACTTAGAAAAGAAGGTGGAAGTAAAAAAGAAGAAACCAGCTGTGCCCTGAAAATAATAGCAAAAGAAGGTTGGTTTTGTACATACATTGAGCCCTGACAATAGGCCAGCACCTTTTAAAGTCGCGAATTAACACTGCCTCTCCCTGGTGTGGTCCCAGCTAGACCTGGCCAGTTGGGATGAAAATCTGAATCCTGTGAGGAGAAATCTTGCATAGCATTTCTTTAAAAAGTGGAAGTGAGAAAACTAGAAAAGCATCATCACTGTCTAGCACGTGTGATGTCCCTCTGGCAGCTGGGCTTAGCAGAGGGGATGAATCCTGTGGTCCTCACTTTGCTTTGAGCAGTTGTAGGGCCATTCTGGACTTTCAAGTTTCAGAATATCGAATCTGGAGAGCCTTGTGAACATCTTGTTCTTTGATCAGGTTGAGAAAACAGGGCCCTGGGTCGGCTGGATGCCTTCCATAGGGTCACACAACAAGTGGATGGCAGGCTCAGTCCAAATTCGCCAAGATTTTGTGTACAGGATGTGCTCCACTATTGCAGTGCTGAACGTCCTTAGGGGACAGAAACACACTCAGTCTCCTTTAGTGCAAGTAAAATGGCTCCATCCTTCCTTCTTGTCCTACTGATACTTTACAGCCCGTTCAGGGAAGTAGCTCAGTGTCGTTGTTGGGAGAATTAAGGGAACTAACAGATGGGGAGCTCTTAGTACACGCCTGCCTCAGCGAGGTGCTCCGTCAGCACCTGTGCGAGCTGTCAGGAGCTGCTGGACGCGGGCTGGGCGTTGTCCTGTGCTGCTCAGGCCTGTGTTGCCACCTTCCCTGACTTTTCTGCTCAAGGGGACTGATCTTTCTTTCTGGAAAGGAGTACAGGAGGAGTTCCTATCTGCTAGATTACAGTGGGCTTGTTTTTGTTGCTGCTTGATGATCTTTAATTGTTGATTAGTGGTCCCTTGTGGCTGACATGAGAGAACCCAGTGTGCCTGTGTCCTGTTTGTAGACAGTGGATGTTTTATACTGGCTTAATTTTCTGTTAGTGAGTTCTCGGCTCAGTAAAGGCCAGTACCAGGCAGGAGCTGGCCAGGCTGATATCTGGGTTCAGTTCTTCTGAGAAATGCTGGTCTTCAGTGGACATAGCCTCATACCCGTGCATTCTCCACCTTGCTTGCTAGCATGGTGCTAAACTTTCTGAGACAGGAACTTCTGTGAGGTGCATGTAATTTTCACAACTAGGAAAATACACTGTCTTTAGACTCCTTTTCCAAGCCAAGAAACAAGGTGCATTTCTCAGAACTGATTACAGTTGGCTGAGTTTTGGAGGGGGTGTGGCATTCGAAGTGATCAAGTTTCCCCTTGAAATATGGTCAGTTTTCTCTCTTGCTAACCAAATAATTTCAGATGTAACAGTGTTGCCAGAATAAAAACAATGAGTTTGGCAGTTGTATTGCCTGATTAGTTTTTAGGGTATAGATACGGCCTTTCGGGTGACTTGGGGGTATAAAGTAAGAGTGAAAATATTTCAAAGAAAAAACTAGTTTGCATACACTCCTGCTTTGTGGGTTTTCTCCCCATAGCCAGCGGCCTGACTCTCCAGATAGCGGGTGGCTGTCGGACAGTTCAGCCCCACGCCAGCCAGCGGGAGTTGCTGCAGACTCGGTCACCGCTTCACAGGCAAGCTCCGAGCTTCACACTGGGACCTGTGCTTTGGGCCCACTGGCTACAAGTCGGGGGTCCGCAGGAGCCCTTCCTCAGGTCTGAGAGTTCCCTGTCAGAGCTCAGGGAAGCGCTTGTTCACGGCGACCAGTTTCTTATGAGGGATGTCTGAAGGGTGCAGATGAACACCAAGGGGAAGCGTGCGTAGGACCAGGGGCAGAGGGACCCTGGGCACAGAAGCCTCTGCCTCTGGGCTTGGTGTGTTCACCGACCCAGAAACTCTCTGAACCCCCTCATTTGGGCCTCGCACAACTTCCATTAAGCAGGCATGGTTGCTTGTCATTGGCCATTAGGCATTAACTCAGTCTCCAGGACCCCCCGCCCAGGTTGGAGTTTGGGGTGGAAAGGGCCACCCCGCATCTGTGGTTGGCTCCCGTGGCTGAGTCCCCAGCAACCAGTCTTACTAGCATAGGAAAGGACGCTTACCACTCCTGCATCCCAAGGGCCTTGGAAGTCCTTGTGTAAAGAGCTGGTGACTAAGGCCAAATATGTAAATGCCAAACCTCTCACCCCTACCATTCACGAATTTACAAGGGTTTTAGAACCTCTGTGCCGGGAACTGGGGACAGAGACTGAGCCTATATTCCTTATCACATCCCACTTTCAGTTTCCTGGCTTTATGATGCTCTGTTCAGGAGAACGGGTGAGCAATAATTGCATAAGCTAATATTTGGAATGAAAACCATGTTTTAGAATATGTGTCCGGTCTCCATATAAGCAGCCCGATTGCACCTTTGGTCTCTATTTCTGGGCCTTTTATGGTGTAATGATGGGCATGCTGTTGGGGCCTGGAAAACGGACTCCTCAGTAGGCCACTTTTGACACGCTGAGTAATTTGACGTAAAGGGAAAGGCTCTGGAATTCCCCTCCTCTGACCTAGGACCAGAATGCAGAGGGGAACACAGTTGTCCCCCTCCACCTGCCTTCCGCTCCCCTCCCATTCCATTATCCATCTCAGCAGGTGGCGGGGGCTGTAACACACCTGGACAGACACCTGACGAGGAAACGCGGTCCCCTGGGCTCTGTCAGCTTCCAGGGGGACTGTCTTGGACCCTTTGTTCCCTAATCATTTCCAAGCCCTCAAGATTGTCTGCACTGCTCCCTCTCCCCTCCCCTATAGGAAAAGCGTAGATAATTTTGTGAATAATGTTAAGCAGGTAGGTAACACTTCTGTGATTTTTTTCTTCCCTTTTGTACATTAATAAATGTGTATTTTTTCCCCTGTTTAATCTTTATCATTTTATTCGAGGGAACCTTCAGAGGGTGGAGGGGGAATTTCCCTTCCCTCCTACAAGGTGAAGTTGTTATGCCGTGCTCCATATTTATTTATAGTAGATTATAGACTACCCGGGAATGAGCCTAACACATTTTGGTAATTTATATAAGATCTTACACATGAAATGCTTAGAAATGAAATGAAAGGTGCATTTGTCTGTTTACCATGATATTCAGACATATTAAACAGCTAAAATTGTTTAGGAAAATTAAAACTTACTTTTTTCTTTCTTTTTAATGCTGAATGCAGTGCTGCATACTTGTAATCCCAGTAGTTTGGGAGGCTGAAGTAGGAGGGTCACAATTTTGAGGGGAACTGGGCTACTTAGTGAGACTCTGTCTCAAAAAATAAGGACAGGCTGTGTAGCTCAGTGCATAGGGTTCCGTCTGTTGTAAATCCCCCTTTCCCCCATTAGGTTTCTTTTGGAACCCAGGGCCTTGTTGCATAATAGGCAGTTGCTCTGCCATTCAGCTATAACCCCAGGCCTAGAAAGATTTTTAACCATAAAACAAGTTTAAAGGGACCATGGTACCCCATTTCCTGAAGAGCTTAGTCCAAAAATACTACTTTATGGATTCTGTGTACTCTGATCTTCACAGTATCCCTGCAAGGTAGGTTTTTTTCTGTTTCATTTTATTTTATTTTTTAAGTTGATACATGGGGTATAACTTGGCTAAGGATGGACAGCTGGTAATGCTGTGACCTGTGACTTGAAGACAGGGTTTTGTAGTTCAGATGCTGTCCTCAGTACCCCTCTGTATGTATCCCAGCTAAGCAAGATGTTCTCTAGTATAATTTACTTGGGGAACCAAGCTGTCTAGTACAGGTCCCAGCTTACAGTTTTGGATCTGAAGTGTTTGATTTGACTAAATAAGTTAGGTAACTGGCAAATCTCTCTTTGTTTTGGGGTTTACAGATTGAACTACAATTAGATCTTTCCAAAATTTTTTAGTTATTATAAAGAGTGTTTTGTGGCAGAACTACTCTTGGTGAGCAACAGAGTGAGGACTCAGGGAACATCCAAAAAAAGGAAAATAGATACAGATTTTCAGAACACACTCAGAATAAAATCTTCCTTTCAGCAGTGAATTGAGTGGCTGGCAACTCTGGGAAGTGTCAGGTTGACCTTAACATAATTCCCACCGCTTGGGCTTTATATTAGCAGATGTTTATTTCACCAGACACAGGCATTGGGCTTTATTATTCCAGGTCCTTCTGAACTTCAAAATTACTTGAAAAAATTTTTTTAGCACGTTGCTGTCTCTTTATATAAAGAATGTTAAAATTCTGTAAGAGAAATAAATATTTGAAGAAGTTGGGCATTGGGAAATATGCACAATCAGGAGTTCTTGTGAGTGAATACCACACTAAGTAAGTGTTTAAAATAAAGTTTTAAGAATTCTTCTTGCAGAGCTGACGTACTTAATGGTCAATGAATGAGTGTTTTCTAAGATCGGGAACAAGACAAAGATGTCTCTTCTCACCACTTCTGCTCAGCATTATACCGGAGGTCCTACCGGAGCAGTTAGAAAATGAAGTAAAAGGCATTCTGATTTTAAAGGAAGAAGTAAAACTATTTGCAGATAATATGCTCTCATAGAGAAAAAATTCTAAGGAACCCACTAGATAACCTTTAGGTAAAGGCTATAAGATATAGGTCAATTACATGTAGATAGGCTAGCAATGAACAATCTAAAAGAGAAATTAAGAAAATAGTTCTCTTTACAATAGCATCAATAAGTACAAAAATTTAGGAGTAAATTAAAGAAATGTGAAATGTCTACAGTGAAGTTGAGTATGGGGCCCACAGCTGTAATCCCAGCTACTCAGGAGGCTGAGGCAGAAGGATTATAAATTCCAAGCCAGCCCGTGCAATTTAGCAAGACCTTGTATCACAATGAAAAGGGCTGAGTATTGTAGTTCAGCGGTAGAGCCCTTGCTTAGCAAGGATGAGGCCTACAGAGGACAGCAAAAAAATCACTGAAGGAAAGTTAATGTAATTAATGTAGACCTGCTTAAATGGACACTGAGCTACATCTCCAGCACTTTTTAATTTTGAGATAGTGACGCACCAAGTTGCCCAGGCTGGCCTCTAACTTAAAATCTTCCTGCTTTAGCCTTGATCCTCCTGTCTCAGCCTCCTGAGTAGCTGGGATAACAGGCATGGACCACCATGCTAGGCTTGATCTATTGATTTTTGACAAGAGTGTTAATTCAGTGGGAGAAGGAAACATCTTTTCAACAAATGGCGGTGGGACAACTGGATATATGTACATGTAAAAGAAAGAATTTAGACCATTGTTTCACATCACATACAGAAATTAACTCATGCCTTGCAAGCATAAGCAATAAAAATGTTTCATCAGAATTAAACCTTTTTTTGCTTCAAAGAATGCCATTAAGATAGTAAAAATGACAGCTTGCAGAATAGGAAATATTTTTTGAAAATCTGATAAGGATTGTATCTAAAATATGTCAAGAGGGCCGGGGTCGGGGATTTACCTCAGTGGTTTCGCTGCCTGCCTTTCAAGCTCAAGGACCCGAGTTCCATCCCCAGTACCAAAAAAAAAAAAAAAAAGTTAAGAAAATTGTTATAACTAAAAAATTAATAGACAACCCAGTTAAAGGTAGGCAAAGGACCTGAATAGACATTTCTCCAGAGAAGGTACACAAATAACAATAAGGACATGAAAAGATGGTCAGCGTCTTTAGTCATCAGGGGAATGCAAATCAAAACCACAGTGGGATATTACTTAATACCTGCAATGATGGCTGTAAAAAGAGACAGCTAGTAAGTGTTGGTGCAGATGGAGAGAAATTGGAACCCTCTTACACTGCCAGTGCAGTGTAAAATTGTATAGCTACACTGGGAAACAGTGGCAGTTCCTTAAAAGGTGCAACATAAAGTTACCATGAGCCAGCAGTTCTCCTAGTTATACCCAAGTGAAATGAAAATATGTTTCTATACACAGACTTGTACGTGAATGCTCATAGCAGCATTATTGATAGTAGCCAAAAAGCAGAGCAGCTTACATGTTCATTTACTGGTGGATGGAAAACAAAGCATGGTGTGTCCGTACAATGGTATATTTTTCCCTAAAAAGAAATGAAGTGCTGAGATTGCCATTCCTCACCATTGAACCCTGAAATCATTTTAGTGAGAGAGGCCACTCAAAAAAACTACATGTTGTGTGGTTGCGTTGATGTAAACTGTCCAGAATCTGTGGACACAAAATGTAGGTTAGTAGTTGCCTGGGGCTGAAGAATGGGGGATAGTTGAGGAAAATTGGAGACTGACTGATCAAAGGTATTGATGTGTTTGGAGGGAGAGTTCTAAAACTGATTGTGGTGATCATTGCACAATTCTGTGAGTACTAAAAATCATGGAATTGTATACTTTACATTGTGTAGTGTATGTCAGTAAAGCTTCCAAAAAGCTCTTGTATGTACTTTTATTTCCTATGGCAATTAAAATTGGAAACAAGTCATTTGATAATATATTTATATTCAATGTAACAAGATACTGCAGACTTAAAATTGTGATATACAGGCTGTAAAGGACGTGTAATACTGTCGAATATTTTAAAAGTTATGAAAAAAATCCCAATCTTGTGAAAGAACATTTGTAATTTTATATATAGGGAGAGGTCTGGAAGGATATACATTTCTAGTAATACTAGTAGTAATCAAGGTGTGGAAATGACAAATGACTTTAATTTTTTCCTTGTTGTCTTGATGTAGCTGCTAGATTTTCTAAAATAACCATATAGTACTTATTAGCAAAATGAATGTTTTTTTTTTTGTTTTTTGTTTTTGGTACCGGGGATCGAACTCAGGTCCTTGCCGCTTGCGCAGCAGGTGGCGAAACCACTGAGCTAAATCCCTGGCCCCAAAATGAATGTTTTAGTAAAATTTGCATACAGTAGAATGTTAAAAGTTTTTTCTTTCAGTGTTAGGGGTTGAACCCAGGGCCTTGTGCATACTAGGCAAGCACTGAACCACTGAGCTATGTCCCTGCATTAAACTTTAATAAAGCCAGAACTATATTGAATTAAGATACTCTCCAGTATTTCATTTTATAATTACTACTATTCTCAGAATAGTGATGTATTTTCCTTGCTCTGACACATACATTATATATATTAGTACAATATAACATTAATATATATTAATTTTTTGTTGTTGTTGTTTTTTTTGTTTGGTGCCTGGGATTGAACTCGGGTCCTTGCGCTTGGGCAGCAGGCGGTGAAACCACTGAGCCAAATCCCCAGCCAAATATATATTAATTTTTATACATAAAAGCTTTTATTGAGGTTGGAAAATAGACACTTTAGCTTTTAATAAAAGTTATTATATATATCATCACATCATCATAATTACTCAATAAATGCTGGCTATCTTCTCTTGGAATATAAGTTCTGAAATATTTTATTCATAAAAAATATCACCCCCCCCCCCCGCAAATAAAACCACCTCTCTCGCCCCCCTCTCTACCCCTGTCCAATACCGGCTGCATCCACCAGTCGCCGAGGAAGGACTCGGGGCCTGTGTAGGAGAGAACAGACCTCAGCTTGCTGCAGGAGCCCTGCTAGGCAGAGCATCTTTTTTATTCTGCGTGTGGCCCGAGGTGGTTCCGGGAGACAGGTTCTCAGGAGAGGTCTGATATCTTCTTCCCCAAGTGTCTATTGGGGCTCTTCACCCAAAGACTCCTTCACCGATGGTTAGGGGACTGTGACTTAGTCTGAGTTTTGTTACTATAATGAGATACTTGAGGCTGGCTATGAAAAGGAAAGAGATTCAGGGCTGACTGGATCCGTGGCAGAGTGGCCGACCAAGCTCCCCTTAGCTACATCACCACGAGGAATGGCACCGCCGTGGCAGGGACTTTTGGGGGAGGGAGACATTGGGGAGACTGGAAGTCAGGCTGGAGGGGAGGGGCCGGTTTCGAGACCTCCCCGGCCCGAGCACACCAGAGCCACATTCCCCATGCGTGAGCCTTTGGGGACACGCTCAGCCCATAGCGGGACTCTAGGGCTTTAGCCCTCTGTTTTGACAGGAGAATTCCAAGCCCTCCACAGTGTATGGCTTTACGGGGGTCAGTTTTGAAACTCGCAAGTCTCCTCACTTTCAGCTGTGGCCCCAGACTCCAGCTCCTATGCCTGCAAGTAACGGTGTCCAGTGAAACTGGTAAGAAACTAGGAGAAAATCGTCCTGGCTGCTGGCGTGCCTTCTTTCCCCAGGAAACCTTTTTGGCAGCGGTGTTGATCATCTCTGCTGGGCGGCTGTTAAGAGGCGCAGGAAGAGTTGCCTCTCTGCTAATTGCGGAGGTTAAAAGCCAGAGCAGAAACACTCCCGTTGAACGTGCCTTTTAAATTAATAAATTGCTAAAACTGCATAGTAGGGAGGCTTCTGAGGTGCTCGCAGGCCGCTCTGCTTGCTTGGGGATAGCGGTGCCAACTTTTCAGATACGCTGGCAACATCGAAGTTTGTCTGCTGTGAAGAGGAAACATCGCGCCGTTTAGGAAGTCCTGAGACTTGGCATAAATGAGATTTTGTTACCATGTCCTCCTGGAGTCACAGTCCTGCCTTCCTGGAAAGCTTCTCTCTGGGGGAGGATGCTTGTTGAGCCTTGGAGAAGGGCGAGGCTCGGGATTTCGATGGCGAAGGCCGTGGTGCAAGGAGCATTCCTTCCTACTGGATTGGACGGAAGGCCCTTCCGGCCTTGGGGTTCGTTCTGCAGGACCTGAGTTGTCTGTGAGGGAAGGGGCACCTTATGTGCGTTTCTAGCGATCCTTGCCAGCTGCGGATTGGGGCGTTCTGCACACGAGGGCGGCAGTGTGCGGTTCCCGGTTCCCTTGTCCGCGGAGGGCGCTCTGGGCTGGGTAGCAGGTGCTGGCCGTGACCTGCGTGTCCCCTGTGCCTGGGCGGGAGCTGAGGAGGCTCCTTAAGGAGGAGATTGGGACTCCGTCCGGCCCTGTAGAGCAGGTTCTCGACTTGTCCTCACTGAAGTGGAGGAATTTCAGGATGAGTCCGTGAGAGGCACGGGCTGGTTGATTAGGTGGCGTTAGAAAGGAAGAGAAAGGGGGGAGGAGCTTCAGCTTGAGGAGGCATTTTGGTCTCTGCAGGCCCAGGTGAAGAGTCGCTGTCTTTTTAAATTTTTTTTAAGCAAAAACAAATTAAGCCCCTGACTGCCGCAGAAGAAAACAGAAGCCTTACTTTTAATGAGTAACAGGTCAGGGGCTCAGGAGTTTGTGGCGGTCTCTGTGTCTGGGTAGATCCGGGCCGATAGCGAGGACTTTTGGGGCGGCCTGCAGCTGTGCACCCGGGACTCTGTGGCCAGAGAACCGGCCTTGGGCTTCAAGGAGAGAAGCTGGGTGGAGACTGAGACCTGAACGCTGGCTGGCAGCGGTCGGGGGCCTCCATCCCGGCGCGGGTGAGAAGCGACCTGGTCATCGTGCCTCTCTCTTCGCACACTGGCAGAAGGGCCAGGCTTTGCTTCCTCCCCTCTTGCAGCAAGAATTCCACCCTGCGTCTCGGAGGCTGGACGGCTAGTTTTAGTAACTTGCCCTTTCCTGATTGGCGACCGTCCAGTTATTTTGGGTGAGTGTTAATGGCCGTAGCATTGAAAGTTTTATTTATAAAGAAACTCTCTTTCGATACTGTGTCCATGTCAAGTAGTATCTGTCTGAAGCTGCTTCCTTTTTGGGGAAGAGGAAAGAGCAAAGTTGGTCACAAAATCGGTGGCTTTGATGGTCACCTGTGGTCTTCTGATTTTTAATGTGTACAGTCTGGACTTAGGTCAAGGGGAGGGTGACCTCAGCATAGGCATTTGTAGTAGATGCTCTCCTTCAGCTTCGAAGAGAAGCCCACTTTTTTGGGCGGTCACTTAGTGCCACCCATGGGATGTCCCACCCTCCTCTCAAGGCCAGTTCCACTTCGGGTGGTGGCTGGCAGTCCTGGGGCATCATTTCACGTTGGGTCACGTGTGTGACCAGTCAGCCACTCCAGAGGAATGAGACAGTGTTGTGAACACTGTGCCTGTTTATGAAGCTACAGCACTCCGTGGCATGTCCGTGCTCGAGGCCTTAGCCTCATTTCCCCATCTGCTGGCCAGTGCTTTACACGGAGTGGCTGAAAGACTAAAGTGGCTTGGTCCCTGTGTGACTCAGCAGGCAAAGTTTCTCCTAGAAGTAGAATTCTGGAGCCAGAAGGGACTTTGTCTACACATGCAAATGTCCATGTGTCGGTCTACACAGCCTGGTCCACTTTTTTTGTGAAGGAAGAGGCACGGAGAACTAAGCATGTTCCTCCGATCATGCAGCCACTTAGGGACAGGAGCTCCGGGTTCTGAAGACCACGTGTGTTCCCCATCTCAGCTCCCGGATGGTCACATTCAGTGACAACAGAAGCAGCTGGTCTAAGGTGTAGATAAGCCCCGAGGAGACAAGAGCCCAGGGACTGAGGGACGGGTCAGGGGTGGCACAGCTAGGGGAGGGGCCCCTCCTGGTCCCAAGTGCAAGTCCTGCCACCCATGTGGGACAATCAGAATGTTCTCAGGCTTCTCCCCCACCCCCATCCTAGGGCTTCACTTCCCCCTGCCTTAAATTTTTTTTTTTTTGGTACTGGGGATCAAACTCGGGACCTTGTGCTTGTGGGTCAGGCGGCGGCGGAACCACTGAGCTTAATCCCTGGCCCTTCCTGCTGTAAATTTTGAGACCTGGCCTTGCTATGTTGCCCAGGCTTGGCTTGAACTTGGACTCCTCCTGCCTCAGCCTCCTAGAGTATTGGGATTACAGGTGTGCACCACTGTTCTCAGCTCTCAGGCTTGAAAGTGAATATCGGACTCTGAACCTGGTCTCGGGTTCATGCGCCATAGCTGTGGCTGCAGCATGGGTCGGATGGATGTGCTCAGAGCCTGCTTCTCAGCCAGCCAGTAGGGCACGAGGTGGGGGTGCGGGCTCAGTTCCGAAGCCCCCAGAGCCCCATGGAGGCCACCACTATCTTCTGTGAAAGTGGGGACCATGCCTTCTCAGTGGAGATGTGTTGGTTTCTCAGTCTTGGGCCATAGGAGGGTGGAGGAAAGATTTAGCTTCTGTTTTAAGTCCTGCCTCTTGCCTGATTCATGTTAGTCTCAACACAAAAGGAAATATTTTAAGTTCAAGCCTGTTTGGGGCCCCGGGGAGAAGCCCTAAGTGTACTTTTCCCTGATTAAATTGGAATCACTGTGTAAATTAACTTCACAGAGGTCTGTCTTTGGGAATTCCTAATGTGCTCTTAGGCTGGTATCACGCACAGGGGAAATGTGCGGAGCAGCTGAGCTTGGAAGCTTATCTTCCACCCTGCGTTTCCACAGCACGGCCGTTTCACCCGGCTGGGATCACCGGTTGCTTTTCACAGTCTTCATTCTTTTGCCAGTTTTCCAGAGGCCGTTAGAAATTCATGCTGACCTTTTTTTTTTTTCATTCCATTTTGAGTACTGAATATTTTCCTGTCACTACTGAAACTGTCATAAATAAAATATTCCTTTTCAGGATGATGATTTTCAAATGTTTCTTAAAGAAAAATAAAAGGTCCCAGTGGGTTACATGTAGGAGGCCCGTTAAAAGGTGAGTTCCAGAGCAGGAGTTCTGCCTTCCCCACAGTGTCAGGTATGGACGATCCTAATCACAAGCACAGATAAACTTGCAGGACTAGAACTGAAGCATTCCAGGCCCAGAATAGTTTCCCTCAGAGCAATCTGGCGTTCTCTGTACTACATTTATGGAACAGCTACTGTCATTAACATTATAAGCTGAAATGTGAAGTGGTTTGAAAATAATACAGGCAGCAGATATAAAAGAGGCAATTCATTGATCCATTTGGTGAATTGTTTTTCATTGTGGTACAATATGTAGGTCATCAAACATCTTACATAAAATTGTGCATTTTAGTTGTATGATTCAGTGGCCTTAAGTACACTCACATTGTTGTGCAGCTGTCACCACTGTCCACCATCCTGAACATTATTTTCTTGTCAAACTCCGTACCTCTTAAACACTAGCTGCCTGGTCCCCTAATCCCATCCTTCTCTACTTTCTGTCTCTAGGAGTCTGAGTCCTCTCGAGACCTTGCATGGCTAGAATCCCACAGTATTTGCCCTTTCTGACTGGGCCATTTCCCTTAGCACAGTGTCCTCAAAGTTCATCCATATTGCGGCATGTATCTGAATTGTCTCCCTTGGTATTTATTTATTATTTTTATCATGCACAGCACGTTTTGGAATGTGTATATACTGTGGAAAGACTAGATTGAGTCAGTTGACATGCATTACCTCACATCCTTATCTTTTTTGGTGTATGTGGCTGCTACTCTCCTAGCTTTTTTCAAGACTATAATACATCACTCTTAACACAGTCCCCGTGTGTGGGGTAAATCTCTTAAATTTACTCCTAAATTTTTTATCCTTGGGCCACCCTCCCCCCCAGTCCCTAGTAACCGCCATTTTTTTTTCTGCTTTTGTGAGCTCAGCTTTTGAAGAGAATGACCTTTCTTTTTAAGAAATACATTTGCTTTTAGCGCTTTCTAATTGTAACTCATTGCTAGGCTCTTTGAGAACGACAAAGATATTTTATTCAAGCCATTCTCAGTGCTAATAGGAAAGAAAACTTATGAACCCAAGTAAGTGTAATAAAATTTTGAAAAGTAATAAATTCCATGAGAGCGAGAGCGTGCAAAGAGAACCTAAAATGTGACAAGCAGTTCACATGCACGATCACTGTTTATCCCTGTGACCTCAGTGGGATGAGTCTAGAGATTTTCTTTTCCTGCCCAGGGACATTCAGCCGATAAGCAGCCAAGTGGGATCTGGGATCTGGGATCTGGGACCCGGGGCTGGGAAGACAGCAGCTGGGTGTGGTGGCTCAGCCTGTAGCCACAGCAGCCCTGGAGGGTCGGGGTTTCAGGCCGGCCCGGTGGACTTGGCGAGAGTCTGTCTGAAAATACGAGTTTTACAACGGACCGGGGATGTTGAGCACTCAGCTAGCTTGTGTGATGGGTCCCAGGGTTCCATCTCAAGAGAGGGAGGGAAGGACCAGGTGAGGAGAGAGAATGCCCTGCGTGCATGCATGGAAGGGAGGCCTTCCTCCCTCTGGGGTGCTGGAGGCGTGGCCCGGAGCACGTGGGGACCAGCTTTGAGGGGGGCAGGATGCGCGGGGCAGACCCGCCAGGCCGGAAGCGCCCTCACGGAAGACGGAGGCGACAGAAACCTCGGGAAGTGCTTTTCGGAGTTCCCTTCTGACAACGCATCTGTGGGGCTCCCCTCACTTTTGGTAGGTAACCCCCCAGCCCTCGGAACCCGAGCTGGGTGTCACCCCGGTCGACCCCAGACGCCAGCCCCATCCCAGGCCTGTGTGCCCTGCGCTCTGTCCACTGGGTGCCGTTGGGGTTTTCTCGCCTTCCTCCTCAGTTGTGATTGTTTGGGTAACAGCTCACGGAACTCGGGGAAAGGCTTTACTTTGGTTTCCCAACTTACCGTAAGATGTACAACTCGGGAACAGCCACATGGGAGAGATTTGTAGGGCCGCGTAAGGGGTGGGCGGAGCCCCTCTGTGGGCTCCCACCCTCCCAGCACCTCCACGTGGTCACTGACCTGGAGCCCCTGAACCCCTTCTTTTTATGGGGTCCTCATTAGGTAGGCCTGACTGATAAGTTGCTGGTATTGGTGATGGACACTACTTCCACACCTGTCTCCTCCCTGGAGGGAAAGTCCACCCTCTGGCCCTCAGGTTGGCCGTCTGCCACGCAGCCCCGTCCTCCAAGAGTCCCCGTTAGCGTCAAGCCAGTGCAGCCGGCAGGGCCTTGTGTGAGTGGCCAGGGGGTGCGGTTCCCCATCACTCGGGAGCAGCAGGGCTTCGCGAGTCTGTGCCAGGGGCCAGGGGCACAGAGCAAAGGTACGTGTCTAACTCCGTCATCCCCGGGGGAGCTGCTGGGGTAAATATAGAGAGGGGAAGTGGTCAGGGAATTGGTCGGGAGGATCGGTGAAGAACCCGCAGAGAAGGTTAGAAAGGTGGTGTGGGTGAGGGGTAAGATGATTCTAATGTTACCTGGGGACACAGCTATTAGAATACCCGGATGTGGGACCCGAAGTGAGCTGGACCTTAGACACGGATTGCAGAGGTGGGGCGAGGGTTTGGAGGTGGATGACTTGCAGGACACTTGGAAGCTGGCCTCGTGGTCCTGGCCAGGCGGGCCAGCACTGGTGTGGTCCAGCGGCAGAGGAGGGCTGCTGTCTCCTTGCAAACGGGGAGGTAGAGGCTGCCTTTGCTAAAAACAGTGATTGTTCACCTGGGCCTGCAGATACCTGATGGGTAACTAAAAGCAGCTAAGGCTCCGCACCTCTGCCTGCTTCCTGTCTTCCTTTAAACTTTGGGTCAGTCTCTCCGGGCAGTGCCCGGTGACGGTGTGTTCAGCCTTTCATAGGGTCTCCAGTTCAATCTCCTCTTTGCTGTGTATGGGGGTGGCTGGTTGGGTGGAAAGCAGACTTCTTCCAGGGCCCGGGAGGAGGGGCCGAGACCTCAGCCGAGCTCTTCTCTGGTTTCTTGTTGTCTCCAAGTGCCATCTGGGCCGCAGCAGAGCAGATCATTGAAACGTCTTAAATTAGCACTGAAGAGCTTGCCTGAGTTCAGCTGGACGGTGTGTTGATTGCGCCTTCCTTAGCTTGGAGGGTGAGCTTTCTCCCTGAGCAGCTGTGGCTCTGTGGGCTCAGCAGGGGTCAGGCCCTTGGCCTGGTGTGACTGGGGCTACCGCATGCAGTGCCCGTGGCTTGGGGTTTCAGCTCCAGCACCGAGGCTAGGAATTGAGGTATGCACTAGGAAGAAGCAGGCAGCATGCAGTATTGCCATGTTCGGCCCACAGCTGTGTTAGTGTGATTTTAAAACAATTTTACTCTCATCTCAACTGTGCCCCATTGGAGGGTCCAGCTCCTCTGAAACTATCGGTAATCTCCGCTTTAATTAATCTTTCAAAGAAGCAGATTAAGTTGATTGCTTCTCAACTGAGTTTTGGTGGGGTACAGACCTTTCAGCTGCCTTACAGAAGTGATTAAAATAATTTTTATGTGAGCTTTGGTGCCCAGTTAAGATTATTTATAGATCTCATCTTAATGGTTTATTTCCATCATGTGGCTGTTTTTAACACAAGGACTGAAGATGAAGAGTGGGGCTGGTTTTTATCTTTATTCTTTTCTTTCAGATTTCCAGGACAGCCATGGTCCTGGCTCCTGTCTGCTTTGTTGGGTCTTCCCAAGGTCGCTGTGCCCAGTCACTAACCTGGCTTCTTCCAGTTCTCCTTTCTCTTTACCCTCAAGGCTTTGCCCATAAGACTGTTGATTTCTGACTTGTCGAAGCACAGGTCCTGTGGCCCCTGTGTCAGGGACCTAACTCTAGCCCGAGTGTAGCCAGCTGCATGGTAAACGTTTGCTGATCTCCTAGGCTGGGTCCTCCAACATGGCTGGGTAGTGCTGCAGCCTCCCTGAACCTCCAGGGTCTAGGACATTGTCTGCCACACAGGAAGTACACCTCCTCCGAAGTGTGTGGAAAAGTTTATAGAAGGTGAAGCGTGGTGCTTAGAGCCAACGTAGAAAAAATGTTGGCCTGTTATGTTGAATGTTATGTTCTGTTTGCCCCACACACTGCTTGAAGTTTTTTGAACCAGCAATGACAACAGCAACAGCAACCACAAAAATCAAGTAAATGCTGCAGAGAAAAATCCAGATGTCCGACTTCTCTTGAAACCTCTTAAAATCCAAACTGTACTGGAACCAAGGCGGGCTGCTGCTTTGCCCTTGCTGCTTCTGAGTTCCTTTTGCTGGTTGCTAAAATAATTTTGTGAAGCCGCCTACCCCTCACACACTGTGAGTCAGTGGTTAAAGGTTTTCACTGCAACGTCAGAATGGCAAAGGATGTTATTCCAGCTTATTGTACACATTGGCATCTTTGAATAAAACAGCGACATCATTGTGACTGTAACCAGCACAATCTCAGTGCCATAGAAATTCAATATTTATTATTACCCATTAAAAAAGTATTAGAATAAGCTCTTCTATAATCATCGGAAGTTTTAACTCTCCCCCCGCTTGAATTCATATTTTATTCACACAGAATTTTGTCCTAGGGCATTCTGTTTGTCCTTGCAAAAATATGTATATATGTTTAAATTAAATTTCCAGTGGGTATGAGGGTCTAGATATTTTTACCATTCCTGTAGTTATCAGTGCAAGAGTGATTATTTGCCACTTGTACACACAGCTGTATTGTACATTTTGATGAACATATTAAGAGGAGAGCATAGATTTACTTGGGAGTATCGCCTAATGAAATACCCGGAGCTGTGACACATTATTTTCTTTTCCCCAGTTATTTTATGTGTCCATGGGCAGATATTTCTTACTGTTGCGTTACGAAGGTTCAGCATTAGTTCTGAACCGGTTTTGTGGTTTTAGAGATGTGAGGGCGGAGAAACCGGGTCTGACGAGGACCAGGAGGAGGAGGAGGAGGAGGTGGGGCTGGCGTGGCGGAGCTCTAGCGCGTCCTCCTTCCCTTGATTCTGGGTTAGGTCCGGGTTCCTTGCACTGCTGCCTCCCACCTGTGGCTCTTAGACGCTCCCTCTTGGCAGCTCCTTGAGCGGAGGCAGCCTGCCCCGCTCGGACCTGCCTGGAGCCTGTGTGGGCTCTGTCAGACCACTCGCGGCCTCTCGGCCAGGGGAGCAGGGAGCAGGGAGCAGCCCGGGCACACTCAGGAGGCCGAAGGTGAGGTCGTCGCCGACTCCAGCTCCCCGAGGACAGGCCCACGTCATGGCTGAGTTCCGTTGCGACCTCCTCGAGGACCAAACAGTGCTCTGCCCCCAGCCCACCGCCCTTCCCCACCTTTGCCGTTGAAACCTCGCTGTGAACGGTTCTGCCTTAGCTGCTTAAGCAACTTGTTGACCTGTTGGTTAGCAGAAAAGGAGCACAGAGCAAAATGTGGAAAGAAGAGGAGAAAGCTGGGGAAGGGAGAAAGGAGCCCCTGGTACGTTCTGAGCACCAGTGCGGGCACGGGAGCCCAGTGCGCGGACAAGCTGAGGGCCTGGGGGAACGCGGAACACGGAACGCGCCCCGCGCCAGGCTGTCCTGCTCGCTTACCGCGGCTCTGGGCCTCTGTGCGCACAGCGGCGGGGACTGTTTTGCCCATCACGGGCCTTTGCATTGAGCTACACATATCCCCAGCCCTCTTACAAATATTTTGAGACTGGGTCTCACTGACTCACTAAGTTGCCAAGGCTGGCAAGTTTGAGTTTGTGATTTTCTTGTCTCAGCCTTCCAGAGTGCTGGGATTACAGGTGTGTGCCTCACCTGCTTTTTTTTCCCATTTATGAAAGGGTACCCATAGAATTCCTCATGGGCTAAAGCCTCCTGGTTATTGCATTTAAAAATACTTGACTTGCAAAAATTCAGCATACTCTAAAGCAGTAGTCTATTATTAATAATAATCGCTTTTATAATAAACCACATTATACAGTGCTTTTAGGGTTTGTTTTCCCCTCTGCCACTCAGCTGCTTCCCCCATTAGGCTCAGAGTAGGGCTGATGTGATCATGATGTTACCAGTGAGGACCTGAAACTGACCTAAGTCACACAGGGTCCCTCATTTCCCAGTTTATGGTATCTTGTGGCAGATGATGGCTTCGGGGCCAAATGAAAACTTACCTTTTGCTTAAAAAAAAAAAGATCAAAGAGAAAAAATAGGCATCTAGTTACTTGAGCTTTTGAATGAAGAGCAAGAAATTGAGAAAGAAACGGCTAATTGAGCAAATAGTGTCAGAATATACAGGTGCATCGACTTCGTTTTGGAAATATGGCATATCTTATAAATAGGTGCAGCTTTAATTAGTTGCAGAGATGGAAATACATATAGGAAAGCTAAGAGAGAAGGCTGTTTGCTCCTGTTAATTATTGTAAGGGCCACACTAAGATTGGGTTACCCTTTGTGTTGTGTTTTGTAGTGCGGAGCACTTGAACCCAGGGTCTTACACATGCTAGGTAAGCCCTCCACCACCGAGCTACACTCCCTGTCCTTGGATACCCTTGGTATGAACTTCATTGTGAAAGTTAGAATCACGGCATTTTAATAGACGGGGTCTTAGAGATCAATTTTTAATTAAAGTCACCAAGAAAACTTTCTGAGCCTTGATTGATTTCCTTCATCTTTTCATTGATAAAGGCCAGAGTAGGGAGGCTGAGGCTGAAGGATCACAAATTCAAGTCCAGCCTGGGAAACTTAGGGAGACCCTTTCTCAAGATAAATAAATAAAAGGGCTGGGGACGTAGCTCAGGGCAGAAGTCCTGGGTTCATTTTCCAGTACTGCAAAAAGCAGTCATGGTCTCGTGGATCTAAACCCAGAACAATTAACACCTGTAAGCATCTTTCTCAGTAAGAGCCTGAGTGTTGAAGTCCCAGCAAAACCTCTGGAGTAGAGAGACTCCTGTAGATTAGGAATGCCTGTGACAATAATGGGTGGGCTGAAGTTCTGTTCTGAAACAGAAGATGCTAGGCAGATACGTAGTGTCAACATGTGGCTACACTGTTTAATCTTCATACTAGATCAAACACTTAGCTTCAGGATGCATGTGTAGTTAAGTGTTTATTATGAGCAGTTCTTATCTGGGACAACAAGACTCCTGAGTGATAATTTGCCAGCTCTGTAAAAGTTGTTTATGAATTTCAAAGCATTTGAGTGGAATTTCTTCATGAATGCTTTGAAGTGAAATGATTGTGGCTGACTCGTTTGTGCCCGTGCAGATGGGCATCCCTGGCGTGGACACATTGGAGATCTCCTTGTCTGTGTATTTGAATGTGTGGATTCATCAAATGGCACTGGGATTAGGGGCTAGCTAGCTGGGGAAAGCAGTGCATGTTCTTCTTTTGGCAAAGAGGACCCTTCCCCGTGCTGTGCTCCTACCACCACATAGCAGTCGTGCTCACCCCCAAGTCTTCACTTGGCTTCCAGATATCCCTGGGGGTATCACTTCCATCTCTGGGCCTTCATCCTCACAGCTCACCGCCACCAAGAGAAATTCTGGATATTGAAAAGTTAAGCAGGGCATGCCTGTAATTCTAGCTGCTTGGGAGGCTGAGGCAGGAGGATTGCAAGTTCAAGGTCAAACTAGGAAACTTAGCAAGACCCTATCTCAAAAAAATAAAAAGGGCTGAGGATGTAGCTCAGTGCAAAGGTTCAATCCTCAGTACTGCAAAAAGAAAAGTTAAATGTAAAAAAAAAGTAGTAGAGCAAGCAGAAGAATGTACAGATTCATACCTGGCCCAAGATTTCCTTCTTTTAAATGAAGCTGTTGGACCCCATGCAGTCGAGCTCCTTGCGGTACCAGCGCCCTTGTACTGCTGCATAGCCCTGCCCCTCGTTGCCTGTCCCACGCTCTCCTGCGCTGTTCCACTGCGTATCTCTGTCTTTTCTTCATGAAGGACACAGAGGCCCGCCAGGGTGACTAGTCATAGCCTCACGTCTTCAAACTGCAGCCTTTCACTGTCTTTCTAAGGGGGATTCCTGCAGGGCCCGCCGCTATCATTCCCAAAGGTCCCTCTGCTTCACCCACCTCCCTCAGCCCTCAGCCCTCAGCACCTCCCTTTTGCTTTCTCCTCTCCCCTTCTTCACTGCCTGTCGTTTTTCTCAGTTGTCCCTCAATTCCGAGTTGCATCCCTGACATCGATGTTCTGGCACCACCGTCTGCTTGCCTCTTGCTCCTTAGTTCCTGGCCTGGCCTGGCCTCTCGACACCGTCTCTTTAGCCTGGTGGAGAGGCCTGGCTGGAATCCAGCCTGTTAGATTACTGTGCACCTCCTGGGGAGAGTAATACCCCCCAGAGAGGGAAAAGGACCCCTCAGGGACAAAGGAGGATGGAGGGACGAGGGTCCGATCTATCTGATGTGCATGGAAGATGATGTCGCCCACGCACCAGCCTCCATTGCCAGGGGACAGAAGCTCAGGGAACTGTCCCAAGCCCAACTTTTTCTTCACATTCTCTGATCACACCTTTCCTCCCTTAGAATTCACACCTCATCCCCTAGAGACTGTCTATGGCACCCAGCCCCATGCTGACCTTTTCTCCTCACCCCCACCTGCTCTGCTGCTTCATATCTTTGTCTTCTCTGACTCTGACTTCCTGCTTTCTGGCTTGCTCCTTGACGATTTCATGGTGACCCCTTCTAGAAGGTTCCCCAAGGCCCTGAGGGTAGGGAGCATGCAGCTTTGGGTTTTACCAGCTCTGTCTCACAGCCATTGAAGGGTTGGCGAAGGAATAGCTGATTGATCAAGTATCAGATCTAGGAGGAGACTGGATTTATTCTTCCTAGCTATTGACCAGCGTTGTCCAAAGGGGGCTTTCTGGAGCATTTCTTGGTGGTTCATGATCTAAGGGCTTTCTCCCCAATATGGCTTGTGTGTAGATGTTCCTCCAAAGCCTCATACATTCATAGGTGTGGCTTTTCAGAGGTGGCTGGATCTAAAGTATGTGATGCTGGGATTAATGGTCTGATGCTGGGATTGATTCTTGGTGTGGTGCTAGGATTAAGGGTGCTCCACCCTGGGTGTGAGTACCCCTAAGGGCAGGTAGCCTGAATAGAATATAAAGGACAGAAAGAGGGTTGCTGCCATTGATTGTTGCTTGCTGCTTGCTGTTTTCTCTTTGCTACTTTGCTACTTTGCTGCTTGCTGCTTTCCTGCCTTCTGCCCACCATGAGCTGTTTCTTCTCTGCAATGCCCCTTTCCCATGCTGTCCTGCCTTGGAGCCAGCCATCTTTGAACTGAAATCTCTACAAACTGAGAGCTAAATAAACCTCTCTTCCTTTAACTTTGGGTGTCAAGTAGCAAGGAAAAAAGTAACTGAGCCACCCCAAAAACCAGATCTTCTGGGGAAAATAAAACCAGAATTCTTTCACAGACACATGGTTTGTTGACACAAGCTTTTGAGTGCTGTTGGAGGCATCTCCACTGTGATTCCAAGGTATGGTGACACAGTCAACTTCATTTGCTTATGAAAATAATTGGAACCAAAGACAGGCGCAGTCTCAGATCTTGTTCCTGAGAATTGTTCATATCTAGCAGGGCTGAGGGTCCAGGGGTGGCATGTTGATGTAGGACACCCTGTTGACTCGAAGATGTGATCAGTTCCTTTTCTCAGCTCGGTTGTCACACACAGCACATGGTCTGGTGATTTCCTCATTCATTTCCCCATTTTGGGCTCATCTTGTTCAAGTGATACTGGAATTTTTTTCTCTTTTATGACTTTTGTCCCTTACTTTGTTATTTAACAGTTCATTTTCTTCTCTAAATGTTTATTCAGCACCTTTGGTGAGCAAGTGCCACACTAGGTACTGAGGAGTCCAATAAGTACGATTCCCACGATCTCTGCCACCATGGACATGGCCACTCCTCATGTGTAGCAGGAGAATGGGTGCAGGGTTGTGAGTGTGCCCATAAAAAAAGCTAATTACACCATGTGATGAATGCTGCTACAGAGAACGAGGGGGAAAGATGGGAGATGCTGACCATGGATTCCACTTACTTAAGGAGTACCATTTGATGCTCCATACGATTTGCCATTTTAGCTATTTGAAGTATACAAGTTTAATGAATGAATGAATCGATGAATATTTAGTGCTGGAGTGGAACCCAGGGCCTCCGTTGTGCCAGGTGGGTGCTGTACCCCTGAGCCATCCCCCAGCCCAGCTCAGTAACAGTGTGCATGTTCACAGTGTTGTACAGTCATCACCACTATTTCCAGCACTTTTTCATATTCCAAATGGAAACTCTGTTAATCAGTAATCCCATTCCCCTCCTCCAGCCCTGTAACTTCTAATCTGCTTTTTTTTTGTCTGTGACTTTGTTCTGGATACATCCAGTGTTTAATCACATGGAACTTGTTCCTCTGGGTCAGGTGTCTTTCAGTGTGGATGCAGCACCTTCCAGGTTTCCACCTGTAGCTTATGTCAGAACTTTCCTGCCCGTGGTTTAATAATATTCCATTGTATGGATATACCACATTTCGTTCATCTGTGTTACTTGTAATCTTAACGTAGTTTTCACTTTCCTAGCTCTTTCTCATGCTTTGTACCAAGTTAACTTCGATGCCATTTTGCCAGTAAATTGCTCTTGATTGATTGAATTTACTAATAATTTCAACAAAGTGATGGTGGTAACAAGCCAGAAACACCATTTCTTTTTTTTTTTTTTTGTACCGAGGGGATCAAACTCAGGTCCTTGTGCTTGTGAGGCAGGTGGCGAAACCACTGAGCTAAATCCCTGGCCTTAGGGCCTCAGTGGTCCTGCTGCCTGCCTTGCAAGCTCAAGGACCAGAGTTCGATCCCTGGTACCAAAAAAAAGAAACAACACCCCAGCCCTAGAAATGCCATTTCTTGGTGTGTGTGTAACTGTGTGCATTTTCTTGAGTGGGTATATTTTTTTAAAATAATTTTTTATTTTATGAAAAAATAAAATAATTTTATAACAAAATAAGAAAATAACAATAGTTAATCCACTGTATCAGACATAGACAAGAAAGTTTCTCTTATAAAAAAGAAATAATAGTGCAAAATTTTCTTTTCACTGAACTATGAGAAACTAGTAGCATAAATGAAACAAGTTAGCATATATATTAAAATATTTTTGAAACAACAGATTAGGTAATTTGAGGAATTATTTGAACTCCCTACTTTCCATTTATCTATCTTCTGTTTTGCTTTTTATTTGTGTGTATATATACATATATACATACATATGTATGTTTTGAGTTTCTAATCAAAATGGCTATACTTCCAAAACTGATATACAAATTTAATGCAATCCCAATCAAAATACCAATAGCCTTTCTTAAAGGTTGAGAGAAAACAATGCTAAAATTCATATGGAACCAGAAGAGACCCAGAATAGCAGAACAATCCTGGGTAACAAAAGAAAAGCAGGAGGCATCACAATCCCAGACTTGAAGTTATTCTATAAAGCTACAGTGGTTAAAACTGCATGGTACCAACACAAAAACAGGCATGTGGATCAGTGGAACAGAATAGAAGAAGCAGAAACAATTCCAGGCACATTCAACTATTTGACCTTTGACAAAGGGGCCAAAACATTCATTGGAGGAAAGAGCCTCTTTAATAACTAGTGCTTGGCAAATTGGATATCCACATGCAGATGATTGGGTCTAGACCCATATATCTCACCATGTACTGAACTAAAATAAAAATGGGTCAAAGATCTAAATGTTAAAATAGAAACACTCTGCTGGACGATAAATAGGCACAACCCTTGAAGACATAGGAATAGTCAAAGCCTTTTTGAACAAAACTTCAATGGCATAAGACATAATACCGAGAATGAACAAATGGGATCATATCAAATTAAAGGGCCTCTACAGAGCAAAGGAAGCAACCAGCAGAGCAAAGAGACAGCCTACTGAATAGGAAAATATTTTTGCCAGCTGCTCCTTGAACAGAGGACTAAAATCTAGAATACATGAAGAACTTGAGTGGTATATTTCTGTGTGTCTTATAAGTGACATCATCGTTGGCGAATGTGATTGGAGAAGAGAATATGGGGGTAAAATTGCAGGGACTTGGAGCAGTTTACTCCCTGCTCTCAAGGAGTTTAACGAGAAAGCCAGTTCTCCTGATGCTATTATCTCAACATATTCTCAGAGTCTGCGCGGACAGACTCATGTATGTCCCTGTAATATAAACATGTCTCAACACACAGGACATACAAGTACTTTTCCAGAGGGCTGCTCCCTGGGAAGAGTGAATTGGTAAATTTTTTTATTGTTTGTTTCACAAATCAAAGGAGGGACCCATCCACAGTATAAGGTGGTGGGGGAGATATACAATGGGTTGGACAGGTTATGAGTTTCCTCTTATCTAAAATGGCATGCCCTCAATATTGAGACCAGACCCACAGCAATTCTAGACTTTGGGTGCAGTCTGAGCTTCATTGAGCCTCCATTTTCTCTTGAAAGATACCCTCCACTGTGCCTTTTATTTAATTGATTATAACTGGTTGGGGTCTGCAGACTTTCAGTGCTCCTGGTCACTGTGTATTTGAACTAATAGCCTCTGGCGGCAGTGTGTAGCGATTCTGTTGGCTCCTGTGTGTCTGACACGTCTAGAATGTGCCTGGTGAGCCTACACCTTCTTATCTGCATGGATCCCATCTCACACTGACAGACATGCTCAAAAATCTTGGTGCTCCATTCATATTTTAAACTGGGAGCCCATCTCAAGGGTTCCGCTTATATCGCCGCTCCAGATGTTGGCTCATGGAGTATTGGGCCAGTCTGGGGTCAGATGACCCTCCTCGGGACTAGATGACCTTGGCTAGTCTCCTGTGTCTTTATTTTTTAACCTCCTGTTTTTCTGTCTGGTGCTATGGATTGAACCCAGGGCCTCGCACATGGGCTTTTGAGCCCATCTTGTTGGTAACAGTTACAAAGTCAGGAGTGAAAAGAGAACATCCGCACGTGCATGTGTTTTGATGAGTCTTGCTTGCTGTTTGAGTCTGTTAGAATGGGTTGCTCCCTCAAGTGACCGCTGGCCAGTGAGACAGAGAAGAGGGAAGATGGGGCTTTAACAGCACAGGTGTGCTGCTTTCCACCTGTGAGCCAAGGGGGCTTTGCTTTTATCACAGACCTCCCCTCCTGGTCCTAGGACCCTGCCTGCCATGTGAGCTGGTGGCGTTGGCAGATCTGGGCAGGGTGAGCAGAGAGGAAGTCTGCAGCCACCTGTTTCCTCCAGCCCGCTCTAGCCTGCTTGCGGTTCCTTTTTATGGTCACCAGAGAAAGAAAAGTGGAACCAATGTCTATTAAAAATGAAACCAACTGTAAGTTGTAGCAGATGCCTAGGGCGATTCTAATAAAATCAAGCCGTGGTAAAGTGGGGGTGTTTGGCAGTGAATTTTCCAGCCACCCCGCCCTCTTAGCTGAATGACTTGCTCACCTGTCTGTGCCCCTCTCGGGTTCTGTCTGTCCCTGGAAAGAGCTCATGAATGTCTTCCAGCTGCCCTTTCACACTTGACTGTCTGTGGGGCAGACATTCTGTCCTCCCCACTCTGCCTCGTTCTGGGAGCCTGAGTGTGGGCTGGGAAAATGGAGTGTGCTGTGGAAGTCAGACTTCTGTCCCTCTCCTGGGGGTCTGAGAGCTGCAGGGTGATGGTGGTGATGGCAGTGATAATGATGATGAGGAGGAGGAGGAGGAGGAGGAACCCCAGTACAGATGGACACAGAAATGTGTGTGGAGGAAAAGCTACAGGTAGTTTGCTGGTGTTTGTGTTTCTTGAATTACTAGATTTAAGACCTGACTTGCAATACTCAGTTTCATTGTCATACTCTATATATTTCAGGCCAAATTTTGCCATCTTTTGCTTGAAAAAAGGTGTTAAGCATATATTCGCAGAGTTTGGAGAGAAGGATCCCAGGCCTGCCAGCCTGAGTCAGATTCTCTGGACTTCTGAGGTCTGAGATCCTTGGGCCTTTTTTTAGTGGTTGTCAGACTTATCCTGCAGTGGAGTCAGCTGCAGGGCTTGCTAAAACATGAATTGCAAATCAAATCATCAATCCCAGAGTCGCATGGAACTTGAGGATCTGCAATCTAACTCAATCCTAGGTGATGCTGCAGGGGTGAGGCCCGCTTGTTCAGAACTTTTCTTGCTGCTGGTTCATGACAAAAGTTTCATTGGTGTGCTTTGGATTTCAGAAATCCAGCTGTATTAAATGGAGAGATTATCCATTTTTCTTTGACATGACATCTTTTCTATTTTCTAATGATATCTGGTGGTAAAATAGCCTTCTTTTCATGAAATGATGGTGATACTATGCTTGTTTGGGTGTACTGACTTAAAATTTTAGAGTTGGCAGCTCTAATCTGACATTGGGAAAGTTTTATGGCTTTCTGAAATCTAGAAGCCTAACAATCATGATCTAGTAAATATGTAGTTTAGTTCTTTAAAATGCTCTTCCTTTAAACAAGAGATGGGGGAGTGGAGTCCGTGCAAGGGGGGATGTTGCTTATTAGTTCGGCTGAGTCTTAGCTGGTTTATGTTTTGAGGGCAGTTGTGGCAAACTTCTGTTTTGTCAAACCTGCGTGTCTTGCAGTGAACTCACAGTACAAAGAGGAGAGCAGCCCGTGTGCAGCAGGTACATCGGTTGAGGTGTTTTATCTCTGAAATGATCTTTCTTCGCTGTGGTTTTAGCAATAGCTAGAGAGGGGTTGGCCATGAGGATCCTGGCTAATTTTTTGATCTGATGTGTTATCTCCTGTGCCTCACTGTTTCATGTTCAGTGGGAGAGAGATGTTTTGTACAAACATTTTGGATTTTTTAAAGCTTTTTACAATTTTCTCAAGCCTTGGTCTTGGAGTAAATATAATACTAATGCCCACTCGTAGGGACATCTTTGGAAGTGTTCTGATGAGCTTTCATCATTGTTTTGGAAAAATTTAGGCCAAGTGTTGAAAACGTAGCAGCTACTCCTGATTAATTTGCATTTGGATAGTTTCCTTGAAAAATCCTCTTAGCGTCCCAGCTTTGTGCCTTGATGAGGTGGATGATTGTCTTAATTCTCTGTTTGGCTTTGCCTGTGTTGACATAGTTTTACTTGAGGTTGTTTAGAGCTTGCCTGATGGCCAAATTCACTTTGAATTAAGGAAGTAAATGAAAGAGAGGCAGTTTCTCCTTTGTGTTCCAAAGGTTCCATTGAACATTCACTTGGAACGTCTGTAGAGGAGAAATCTAGTTAACCCTCTTTGATTTTCTTTATGAATCTGTTCTGTGTTGTAGCTTGATTCTGCTGCTCTCCTCATGTTTACAGACCCGGCCCCCATTGTGTTTTGTGGTGCTGGGGATGGAACCCGGAGCCTCACACATGCTTGGCAAGTGCTGTCTCTGCCACCTCGCTGTGCTTCCAGCCCCTGCATCCCTTTCCCTTTATCTGCACGTGTCCCGTCCTCACAGTGAAGGCTGCTGCTATAGTTTGAATCTTAACAGTACCCGAAGACACACCTCAGAGGCCACGTGTTAAAGGCTGGATTTCCAGCTTGACCCTATGGGAGGTGGGGGAGACTGTGGGTGCTGGGGCCACGGGAGGGTCCCGCCACCCCGGCCCCGTGCTCCTTTTCTCTTTTGCTTCCTGGCATTGAAGGGAACAGTTTGCTCTTTTACAGCGTCCCTGCCGTAATGTGCTGCCTCGCCGCAGGCCTCCAAGCAACAGGGCCAACCAGCCACAGAGGGAAACCTCCAGCACTGGCCGGAATAACCTTTCTCGTCTTTGTTAATTGATTACCTTACGCGTTTGTTACAGAACGAAAAGCTGACTGACACAAACACCTTTCTTAGTAGATTAACTTCTTTCTTGAAGATTGGTGCTTTTCTAGTCATTAATATTACTAGAAATGTGTATAATTTTTCTTTCCAAGACAAAAGTTATATAGTACATCACTTAGGCATTTCCTTTATCTTGGAGTATATGGTGGTGTCTCTGTCTTCTAAACATTGTTTCTTCCATGTGTTGCATGTCCTTGGCTATTTTCCAGAGTTTTACTTCTATACATTTTGTGTCATTAACCTAGTTATTTCCAAGGAGTCCCTCCCTATTTGAAACAGAGTAAAATCATGCTTATTTTGTCTCCTTTAAAAAGATAGGCATTTGACCAAGGGACAAATTATTTATAAAAATGCAATTGTAGCTGCTCTTATGCTAAGACTTGTGCAATATAATATAGCACAATAAAAGACAATATTTACCATTCATTTTTTTTGATATTATCTTTGTGGTTTCTTAGGTTCCAGATCATTTTCCCTTAGGAAAATTCAGGGAAAGTCCCTGTGAAAGGGCTGGTCCCCTTGAAAAGATCAGTATTAACTCTGTGAAGGGAGAGGGCTCTGGAAATGTCAATTCAGATGGAAACGTTTAGTTTGGATTTAACTTTTGTGGAATTATTCATGTAATAGCATTTGCGTTTGCTGAGATTTTGTATTATTAATAGAATAGACATATCAGCATTTTGTTGGTACGTAAGACTTGGCTTTGTTTTCCTCCCTGTCTTGATTGCTGGGTGCACATAAAACCGAGAGAAGGGAAAAGTGTAGCTGGAGGAGAAAGGGGGTGGGAAGACTCAGGGGCCCATCCCCGTTTCTGCTCAGCTCTGCTCTGTTCACTTATGCGCTGTCTGAATGGGCCGTGGTGACAGGAATCCGGGACGCCTCGAGCTGGTGTGGGCTGGAGACACAGGATGTGTGCTGGGGGTTCAGACAGAGGGGAAGTGGTGTGGGGCGCAGAGTGGAGCTGGGGAAAGGAGGGACCTTGCTGGGGATCATCGGAGGGGAGGCTCTGACTGGTTGTGGGCAGTGGAGAGAACTAAATGTTTGCCACACAGAGTTGGTTTTTTCTAGACTGAGTGAAGTGCTGTGGATCTGCTGCCCTTGAAAGCTTGTTCCTTTGCTTTCCTGGTTTCCTTACAGGTTCAGGGCACCCTGCCCAGCCTTCTCCATAGCCTGCAGGTGTCCTGGATGTGCCCCCGACATGAAGCTGCCTCACACTCGTCTGAGTGGTTTGGTGGTGGACTCCCTAAAAGCCTTCCAGTGCTAAGGCTGCCGTGGGCGTAGAGGCTGGTGGTCTTCGTGCCAGGGTCTCCGGGGCTCTGGAGCCCACATACTTTGTGTCTGAGGCTCTGTTTAGCTGTACGACCATGGACAGCCTTGAAGACCCTTTCCTCATCTGTCCAGGGGGACAGGAACAGTGCCTCTCCTGGAGCAGGCTGTGGACAGGTCTTACACAGTGCCTGGCAAGGACGTAGGTTTCCAAATCATGAGCTGTTAATATTACGGTAGTCATTACTATTGCTTCAACTTGGGATGTGCCACACGAGCTTCTGAATTTTCCTCTGTTTTGTGTGTATATGATAGAGGAGGGGAGAGAGAGAGGGAAGGAGAAAGAGAGAGAGAGAAGTGGACAGCACAACCAGTATGTGGACTGTCGGGGTTGTTTGGGGAGAATTTCAGTGTCATGTCTTTGAAGAGAGCCAGGAATTTTGGGGTGCTACAGTGCCAGAGAAAACAGGTCCCAGAGAAAGAAAACAGAGGTAGGATCCGTTGTGGAGCAGGAGCTGGGGTCGAGTGTTTAGGGTGGCCTTCTGCCAGGCCGCTGCCCGTGGCTCCACTCTGGCTGAGGAGCAGGGGCCAGGAAGGCCTGGCCGGGCTGTTAGCCTGGATTAGCCACAGTGGGTTCCCAGCCTCCCTGTGCTTTCTGTGCCCCCTTCCTCCCTAAGAGATGAGGGCCACTCTGACAGCGAGGAGCACAGAGGCCCCTGAGGTGGAGGCTGTATGTTGATGTGAAGACGAGAGGGACAGTAGGCATCTGGATTTTCTTTCAGAGAAGGCCTGTAGCTGCCTGTGGGTCTTTCCAGGCCTCCTGACACGCCATGGGGGCCATGCCAGGCTGTGGAGCAGAGTGACCTTTAGAACAGTCCTTGCCCACAGGGAGCCCTCAGTCCAGCAGGCCAGGTGAGGCAGGGGACACATGGTCAGCAGAAGTGTGTGGCCGCAGCGTGGTAATAAGGACAAGAGGAAGACTGGATATTGACAGATGAAGAGGTGGAGCCGTTTATTACTAGAGAAGGACTTAGGTTAGTAACGGACTCGTCTTAGATGATGGTTGTTCTTTTTGGCTCAGTTGCCCTAAAATGAGTTGGTATCACAGACCAACTTCTTACACCTGCTTTGCCCCTGATATTTCCCTAATTAAAGGTGGATCGTGTCGTTGTTTGCACATACACTTCTTAACACATTCCTGCCAGCTTCATGCAGAGCTGCCTGGCAGTGAGACATGCAAATTACAGCTCCATTGTTACCGTGTTAATAGCATCATACAATTTCATTGTTTGCTTGTGTTTTACTTATTTATCATTCTCCTGTCATTCAACATTTGCCTTGTGATTTATTATTATTTTATTATGAGAAGTAACATGTGCGGTGAACACCCTTGTACCTAGATTTCTGTCCGTCATCCTGATAACTTCTTGTGATAGATTTTGAGAAAAGGGATAAAGGTAAGAGGTATGCATATGTTTAAAGGGCTTTTAAGGGGCCATAATGAGCTTTCAGGAAGGTGCCTATCATTACTTTATATTCCTTCTGGTACTGCCATGTGTGAACCTCTCCATCCCGGCACCGCCTTGCCAATGAGCAGCACCACATGTTTAGTTTCCTAACATTATTGCACCAAGTGGAGCCTTTTACAGTGATTGAAATGATACAAGGTAGTACTGGAAAACACTTGGTTGTCCAGTTGAGGAAAGACCCCAGTTATTTCATTTGTGCGGAAATTTCAGAGCCCTGTGTGGTGGGATGTGGACAGTGCTGAGGAGGGACCCACAGAATTACCAGAGTTTCCTGATTACCTGAACTTCTCAGTCTCTTTTTGACCTAAGATGTGGAAAGGTACCTGAGAGGTCTCCCATTTGAAACTTCATGTCGGATAGATAGCAATTGCCCTGCCTTGTTAAAATCCAGGGACAGGAGATTTTATAACCTTTAATGATTTTGCCTTGTGTTGTTTTTGTGTTTTGAATAAGCAAAAGACAAAATTGAAAACACCAAACCCAATAAGGTAAGGTTGGTAACCTAGGGTCACTTTATTGGAAGGTCCAAGAATAGAACTGGGTTATCCCAACACCTACTGACTTTGGGCGGTAACATTTTCCAGTGTTGGGGAGCAACATTTTCCAAGTTACTGTGAAAATGGGAAAATCCACTATATCACCAGGGCCAAATCCTGTTTCCTGACTTTTCCACAGCCTTTATGGATAACACGCAGGGCACACTTTGGTGGTGAGTCAGATCCCTGGTTTTCCTAGTGCG
This sequence comes from Heterocephalus glaber, assembly GCF_000247695.1. Next base: position 5,096,807 of record NW_004624805.1, read on the forward strand.
TAAAGCATTACACAAACAGCAGGCTCCCCACTGGGCCTCTGTGGATTCCGAATGAAGCCAGAAAGTGATTCAGTCCTAGATCAAAAGAGAAAACATGCACACACCAAAAAGCAAAAATAGAATTCCTATTATCTCCTAGTTGCAGAAAACACTGAGACTGGAAAAACTTGGTTTTTCAGCTTGCTTGGAATTTCACTGTGTATATTGGTTTTTCTTACCAAGCTTTCTTCTCTGCATAAATGGTGGCCACCGTAGCTGTTCCACCGGGAATGTGACCTGGATGAGTATTGCTTTCATGGGGACGGCAGTAGCGAAATTGGGTTTTAAAATTTGTAGTAGACAGTGAAAAATCGGAGGGACCATTTTTTCCCCCCAGCCTTAGTGAAAAGTCCCAACTGTGTGTCTTTTGAAAAAGCATAGCATTTTAGTGATAGAAGTATTGGAAGTATGGCATAATGGTCCTTTTCATACTTCCCGTAGATGGCTCACTTCAAAGGAACACACATGGTGTATGAGTTATAATGCTTGTTCCCCTAACCCCACGGTATTTTGTGAGTTACAGTATTTGTCTTCCTAACTCTAAGGCATTGCTGGAAGTGAATTTTCTGGATCAGTAAAGTCTTGAGGTGACTGAGACTTACTAATTTAATTAACCCTTTTAGTCGTGTGGGACTTTCGGGTAGAAACTGTAATCAAGTGTGCTCTTCTGTTGGGGTGGCCTAGAAAGCGCACCATCTCAGACCGCTTGGTGTTTCTGGCTGTTGCTGGCAGACTCCATCTTCCAAAGGGGTGTCGTGTCACTGTGAAGACAGAAGTTTCAGGAGAAAGCCAAGCGCGTACGTCGGCACCATTGTGCAGATGCCAGCTTACCAGCCTGAGGATGGCTGCACTTGTCTCCTGAAAAGGCTCGGGGGGCTCACACTGGTGTGGGGAGAGATCACTGAGGAAAGACAGGCTCCTCCTGGCACCACACAGGCCCATGAGCTCGCTTTCCACTTTCATCCCAGCAAGGGACGCACTGCCCCCTGGTTTGAGTGGCCCTCTTGGGTCCCACAGAATATATTCTATCAGGTTGGAGGACCCAGGGGAGGCTCAGCCTGGGTGGAGCCCACCTCCAGAATCCGAAAAGACGTCTGTGACAGGCAGGGGCTGTGGAAGAACTTTCTCTCAGGCGTGAATCAGCCTGCGCTTTGCACTGAGAGGAGAATCCTGGTCCCAAGCTTCCGGCTCCTAGGACTAATGCTGAGGGTCAGAGCATTTGTGGGCAGAGCAGGTGTGGGGTGCATTTCATCGTTAGCTCATGGAGCACGGAGCCCAGGCGTCTCCTGGTGAGGTGGGACCAAGTACAGCCAGGATGGTCACAGCACGGCCTCCACCTCAGCTGCACTGCTGCCCGTGACCCGGAGCCCTTGTTTACGCCAAGCCATTTTCCCTGCACTGACTTTGTGTGTGAGTGCTGGGGATTGAGCCCAGGCTCTCAGGCCGGCTAAGCACATACTCTACCCCTGAGCTCTACCCCAGGTTCCTGGGCTCTCTCTGGTCATTTCCTGTCCCCTCAAGGCCAGGCATTGAGGAACAATTTTTCACTGCTATATGGTCTTTATACTCTGAAAATCCGTTCTCTGTCTCTCTCTTGCTGTCTTTCTACAGTAGTGGGGATTGAACCCAGGGCCTTTGGACTGAGCTACATCTGCAGTCCTTTGGTTTTATTTTTCATTTTGAGACAGGGTCTTGTTAAATTACTAAGTTGCGGCCCAGGGATTTAGCTCAGTGGTTTTGTCGCCTGCTGTGCAAGTGCAAGGACCCAAGTTCGATCCCCGGTACCAAAAAAAAAAATCCCAAAAAACCAAAAAACAACAACAAAATTACTAAGTTGCCCAGGCTGGGCTCCAACTTGTGATAGTCTTTCTTCAGCCTCCCATAGTGCTGGGATGACAGACGTGCACCACCACACCAACAATTCTGTCATTGGCTCAGCTGCCAACATGTACTGGGGGCTGCCTGTTAGCCTGAGGATGATGATGGATTTTAGGTGTGTGTAACAGGAGGGATGGGGCTTGGAGCCCTGCCTTCTCCGGTTATTCTTGATTTTCAGTGTGTGTTTACACAGGGTAATTACACAAGGAGTGAAAAATTGCTCAGGAACTCTGATTGAAGATGCCCTATGTCCACAAGTGTTACCACATAATGACAGGTATGGCGAGGGGATGCAGGTCCCTGGTTGTGAATAACTGCTGGATCGCAGGCTCCGGCATGCTGCTGCAGCACTCAGCAAAAACGGAGAGAAGCTTAGAGCTTCCCCTCCTCCTCCAGGCCTTACAGGTAAACAGAGTAGTATTCTGCCTCATGGAAGTATCTCACCAGGGTGAGTCTTGCTAGAAAATATGTGGGAGATGCAGTGGGGTTTGTTTGTAAAAATGGACATGATATTTGTTGCGGGAGGGGTTGGGTATGCACATGAACTTGTGTTTACATCTGCAAAGCACAGGAGGTTTTTCAGCCACAGAATAATAATGGAGGGAAGGAGGATGCCTTTATTGCTTCTCCATACTCTTAGAACTTGAGGGCTTTCTTCTTGTACTGTCCGAGCAGCTAATCTGATATCATGAGTGACCACGAACTGCATCATAAGGAAAAGCGCTTTCAATTGTACCCTAGACAAATACCTTCTGTGCCTCTGCAGGCTGGGAGTTAGGGCTGAGAATGCAGAATATCCGGGCTCTGACCTCTTGTCTGCCTGGAAGTGTCGGTAGTGGGCTGGACTCCATAGCCCGAATATCTCAGCTTGGAAATGAGTAACATTTCCCTTCGGGGTTGTTCAGACTGCTGTGAACACTTTAGTTTATCTAATTAGGTTATCTTGAGTTTGGTTTCTGTGGTGCTGAAGTCCAGGAAAAGCCCCCAGTGGTGGGTATTTGAGATTAGTGGAGCCTTTTGCCAGTGCTCAGATGATTCGTTTCGTCTCCATTCAGATGTGTCCAGTAACATCCCTTGCAGTGTCCTGATTGTCCTAATTAGTTCTGTCCAGGCTACCCGAATGTCCTCATCTCTATACTGGAGGCCTACACTTGACCTCTCATCTCAACCGCAGCCTTAGGCATCCCCTGTCCTGTGCCCTGCAGCCCTAGGCATCCCCTGTCCTGTGCACTGCAGGCTCAGGCATCCCCTGTCCTGTGCACTGCAGGCTCAGGCATCCCCTGTCCTGTGCACT